>SKCR01029579.1:0-124723 GCA_019454045.1 Zanthoxylum bungeanum | reverse complement strand
CTTGAAACGCCACAAAGGACATCAACCACTTTGATAAGTTTTTGAAGAGAATCTACCCTCTATGGTTAGCCATCACGACCTCACCACCAATGTGCCTGACGGCAATATTAATTTTTTTTGGTTAAAACATTCATGCATTTTATTAATGAAAAGCTTTTTTAAATAGTACAATGGAAACCCTAATTGTAATATGTTAAAAAAACCAAAAATGACCCTAGGTACTAATTCTTATTACAAATAAAATCTTGGGCCCAAGATTTTATTTGTTTAATATTGGAGGTCCTCCAACATTTGGCCCACTCTAGAATAAACACCAATATTAAAACCTAATGACATTATCATGGGCGAAAATTGGATGAGATCCAATTGATCTTAGAGATCTACCTAGTTAAATATCATACAGCTTGTTGGCCAAAGTCAAGGTTGTGTGTTATTTAACGGTATCCTAGCCCACTAGGAAACTAGGTTTCCCGAGTACTCAACAGAGGGTTAGAGGTTCACCGAAAAATAGCGGGATGCCAGTATTGAATTTGCAATTTCTTTCAAATACTTGCCAAATACGCGCTTTCAAATTATTTCGTCATTTTATATATTTATTAGTTGGACTAATATTTTATTATTTTTATTGTAACAGTTGGACTGTACCCAAAAATCGTTAATTGAATAGTTAGACTATTGCAATTAAGATGGCAGGAAAGATCAACGTTAGGGACATTGTCATGGGAGAAAATGTCTTTAATGGTGCGAACTTTCCTGATTGGGATATGAACCTCAAGATTGTCCTAGGGGCCGAGAAGATGCTCTATACGATAGAGAGACCTCTCGGGCCTAAGCCCGGAATTGAGCAGCCGCTTGAGCTTGAGCTTTGGAAGAATCAAAGTGATGACAACTCAATTGCTCAATCCGCCATGCTAGCTGCAATGACCCCTCAATTTCATCACCAGAACAAGGGATTGGATCCCTATACTATGATGGCAAAATTGAAGGACCTTCACCGATCTAACCTTAGATCGCAAATGTATGAATTGCAAAAGAAGCTATTTCACTCTCGAATGTCAGAGGGTACATCTGTCGAACACCATGTGTCGCAGATGATTGCTGACATCGAACAGTTGGGTCAGCTAGGCATAACCTTTGAGGCTGAGACTTCTATAGATTTGATCTTACAGTCTCTTCCTGACAGCTGGAGCGGGTTCATCATGAACTACAATATGATGAACCAATATCATACTCTTGGAGAGTTGATGGAAATACTGCGTGAAGCAGAAAAAGAGCTATTAAAGGGCAAAAAGTACGAGGCGCACTTCGCTTTGACATCTCAGTCTGCCAAGGCTTGGCCAAATACTACTAGAGGCGTAAAGAATAAGAAGAAAAGAAAGGGCAATGCCAAATCATCAAAGTCTTCTGGGAAGGCAAAGGACAAATCCTAAGATGTCTGCCTACAGTGTGGCAAACGGGGTCATTGGAAGCGTGACTGCCATGAGTACAAGGCACACATGAAGGAAATCAAAACGAGCAAGGCACCAGCTTTAGGTATGTTTGTTATTGAAATAAACATGTCTACTTCTAGTTTTAAAAATTGGATTTTTGATTCTGGTTGTGGTACTCATATATGTACTGATGTGCAGGATCTGCAGATTAGCAGGAGACTGACTTCAGGAGAGATAGACCTCCGAGTTGGAAATTGGACTAGAGTCCCCGTTTTGGCTGTTGGGACCTATATTTTGGAATTGCCCTCGGGGCATGTACTTACTTTATCAGACTGCTATTATGTACCTAGTTTGACTAGGAATATTATTTCTGTATCTTGCTTAGCCCAATGTGGGCATACTTTTGTATTCAGAAAGACATGGTGTTTTGTTTATAAAAATGATATTGAGATATGTAGTGCTGATGTTAATAATGGTCTTTATATTTTGAATATAAATCAATCTCAAACATATAACGTAACAAAAAAAAGGTTTAAATTAAGTAACAAATATGAAACTTATATGTGGCATTGTCGTCTATGACATATTAACAAGACTCGCATATCCACACTTTCGAAGAGTGGGTACTTGGACGGATTTGATCCAAATTCATATGACGTCTGTGAATCTTGTTTATTAGGCAAAATGCCTAAAACACATTTTAGCGGTAAAGGTGTACGTGCCACCGAACTGTTAGCCCTCGTTCATAGTGATGTATGTGGGCCCATATCTAGCCAGGCTAGAGGTGGATATGTATACTTCGTAATCTTTACGGATGATGCATTGCATTATGATTATGTGTATCTTATGAGACACAAGTCGGAAACCTTTGAGAAATTCAAAGAGTTTCGACACGAAGTAGAAAAACAGACCGGTAAAAGTATTAAAACATTACGGTCGGACCGTGGTGGAGAATACTTAAGCAATGAATTTCTCGATTACTTGAAAGATTATGGTATTCTTTCACAGTGGACTCATCACAGAACACCTCAATTAAACGGTGTGTCCGAACGGAGAAACCGAACTTTGTTGGACATGGTAAGGTCTATGATGAGTCACACTGAGCTACCAATTTCCTTCTAGGGATATGCATTGAATATTGCAATACTTCTTTTGAATAAAGTTCCGTCAAAGTCTGTTCAACATATGAAATATGAAATATGGACAGGAAATAAACCGGGTTTCTCATTCCTGAAGATTTGGGGATGCTGGGCATACGTTAAACATTTGGATGGTACCAAACTAGAATCCAAATCGGATAAGTACATATTTGTAGGTTATCCTAGGGAAACCAAAGGATATTACTTCTACCACCCACAAGAGAACAAGGTATTTGTTGCTCTACATGCGGTTTTCCTCGAAAAGGAATTCCTAAATGCAGTGGTAAGTGGGAGGAAAGTAGAACTCGATGAAAATCGGAGTGATACTGTTCCTGGCACCGATTCCTTAACGGAACACGAACAGTTCACCAGGGATGAGACTGTACCACAATCTTCTAATACACAAGAACCGTGTAGGTCGGAGAGAGTCAGAAAATAACCTGAGAGGTATGGGTTTCTGATCTCACCTCACGTAAATATTAATCTTAATGAGGATAATGAGCCGGCTACGTATGAGGAAGCGATACAAGATATCGACTCCGCTTTATAACAAGAAACCATGAAGTCTGAAATGGATTCCATGTTCACTAACCAAGTTTGGACACTAGTTGATGCACCAGAAGAAGTAAAGCGTATTGGTTACAAATGTGTCTTCAAGAAGAAGACCGACGTGGATGGAAACATACAAATGTACAAAGTTAGGCTTGTAGCGAAAGGGTATCTTCAAAGACATGGTGTCGATTACGATGAAATTTTTCACTTGTTGCCATGATTAAATCCATTCGGATAATGCTTGCTATTACTGCATATTTCGATTACGAAATATGGCAGATGGACGTCAAAACCATTTTCCTTAACGGAAACCTTTTGGAGGATGTTTATATGCAACAGCCTTATAGTTTTGTCGTGACCAAGGTTTGCAAGTTAAATCGATCCATTTATGGATTGAAGCAATCATCGCGTTCTTGGAACTAACATTTTGATGAGATCATTAAATAATATTATTTCGTTCAAAACGAGGATGATCCTTATGTAAATAAGAAGGTTAGTGGGAGCGCACTGACATTCATTGTCCTTTACGTTAATGATGTATTGCTTATTGGTAATGACATTCCCATGCTACAATCGGTGAAAGCTTGGCTTTCATTAAAATTCTCCATGAAAGATTTGGGAGAAGCAGCCATTATTCTGGGAATAAAGATCTACCGGGATAGATCTAGAAAGCTGCTTGGACTCTCCCAGAGCACGTATATTGACAAATTATTGAAGAGATTAGACATGGATCAGTCTAAGAGGGGACTGCTGCTAGTGTCACATGGCGTCACTCTATCTAAGGACATGTGTCCTAAAACTCAAGATGAGAGAGACAACATGAGTCGGATCCCGTTCACTTCTGCAGTCGGATCGATCATGTATGCCATGATATGTACGTGACCTGATTTCTCGTATGCTTTAAGCATGTGTAGTCGCTATCAGGCCAATCCTGGTGATGGTCACTGGGTTGCGGTTAAGAACATTCTTAAGTATCTTAGACGAACTAATGATGCAATCTTAATCTATGGAGATGGAGAACTTGAGGTAACTGGGTTTACCGATGCAAGTTTCCAAATCGATAAAGACGACTGTAAGTCGCAATCCGGGTACATATTTTGTTTGAAAAACGGAGCAGTAAGCCAGAAATCTTCCAAGAAAGAGACTGTTGCCGATTCAAGGGCTATAGTTGCTGGCTAAGGAACCGCGGTCTCATCAACGATCCAAGCATGTACTTCGATGTTACCATCTGATTCGTGAGATCATACATCGTGGCGATGTGAAGATCGAGAAGGTCGCATCAGATGACAACATTGCATATCCGCTGACGAATGTTATTCCTCAGCAAAAGTTTGAGCGACATGTACATAGTTTAGGTGTTAAATACTTGAGTGATTAGCTATAGGCCAAGTAGGAGATTGTTGGACAATTGTGACCAATAACATCGCTATTTGTAAAAGACATTATGGCTTTTGTACAAATTAACTATATGACAAAGGAAATTGCCATTTTATCATTTTGTAATTAGATTACTTGAATATATAAATGATAAAAGTCCTTATGATTAGTTCCAGATTATAAGATATGAGACATTATCAATCCACTAAAGGTTTAATTATTAAATATCCCTAGTCGTAGTATTATCGAGACTCGACATCGATAATACAGAATATACTAGTATTATACTTGTGCGCGTTATGTAAACGTAACGACATAGTTCTCATATATTTGGGTATTGGATACTCATACAAGTGTAATAGGAGGTTCTATTTACCGATGGTACGGAAACAGCTTCGCTCTGGATAGACCCCTCGGAATCCCATTGGTAGTATGACTATGTGTCTATGAGAATCCAAATCAGGGTAAGTATATTTGGTCTTAACCTGAGACTTGCATCGCTAATACTTGCGACAATTAGTACGCTTTGGTTTTGGTTGTTCGGGACTTTAACAGGTTCTGTGTACGCCTCTTCTGGGTTTATTGAGAATCGTAGTGTATTGGGTGTGATGTCAAGATGGAAGTATCACTTCAGTCATATGGAGATGATGATCACGCAGGGATACAGAACCGGTACTCTATTATGTTGCAACTATCGGGATAATATGACAAGGTCATGATTATCCGATTAAAGAGACTAGTTGCTAGTGATCCGATATATGCTTCGTACGGGGCAGACACAATTCCAGCCCCAGGCCTAGCATGTGACATCTGATACTAGATCGCAATACGCAATACTTAGTATACTATGCTTGATACAGATTATGTATTCCTTAAAAGAATATTTCTGGAGAATTGGGTAGGCACGGTGTTTTGCTAGAAGCCAACCATGTGTAAATCGGTAAGAAAGTGGTACTGGGTATGCATGTGTTCGGATAGTCCGATGACCGGGTTTACTACCAAAATATCCATAAATATCATGGGTCGCTTCCCGAAGATTCACCGATGACGTTTGACTCGAACATAATTAATCTGGGATTAATTATGAGAGAGAGAAAATTAATTTGGGATTAATTGCGACAAGAATTTATCTGGGATAAAATTCGAATAGAAGAGAGAGAACGATTAATTTGGAATTAATCGATTAAATAATATATTCGATATATTAAATGAAATTAGATTTCAACTCGGAATTAAAATTGGATTTTAATCCGGGCGAACGAATTAATTTAGAATTAATTCGCAAGCGACTTTCGTAATAATTTTGCGAGACATTATTATTTAATTAAATTTGATTTAATAAAGTCACAACGAAAAATTCGTTAATTCGAAATTAACGAACCCGAGCCCGAAATGTGTTTAGCGGGCCCACTCGGATTTTGAATTTAAAGTGGGCAAACATCAAGTCACATCTTAGTCAATCTCATCACCTTTTGGTTGATGGAAGTTGTTAGTTGGTGTTGTCTTATAAAACACATTAGCTTATTTTATTTGATTGATGTGTAAGACTTTTACTAACTTTTAAAGTTTCGTAATAGATTAATTGATTTTGAAAAATCAAAAACACATTACTCTCTCATTCTTGCATAAAGCCGAAAATCCTATCCCTCTCATCTCTCAAATTGTCGAGAGTTGCACTACACCATAGGGAATTTTTGTTGCAAAATTTTCCATTGCTAGCACATTAAAGAGTCTACAAAGATGATAGGGAAACTATCCCCTTGAGTTTGGAATTCAAAGATCAAAGCTTGGAGCTCAACATTCATACAAAGGAGGGCTTGGTGCACTTCTCAAAGGTTGCAAATTTTTGATATCTCTACATCCACAAACCGATCAATGTAAGTGATTTTTCCGCAAACTTACTTTGTTTATTCACACAAATTTTATTCTTAAAAGATCATTGGCTTGTTCTAGGAGAACCCAACACTAATTACCATTAAATTGAAACTAAATATGATTTAGTGATATGTATATATCAGACAAAGACCCAAAATTTAAAACGTAGTGCGCGATTATTACGTAGTTTGTAATTGACATTGGAAAGTGTCAGAATAAGTTGTATATTCTCAAATAAAATTTCTGGTCAAGATTTACTAAGACAGGTCAGTTAGAAAAATCTGCTGAGACCAGTACATGTCGTATATTGGAGTTGATCCGATGGTTTATCCCAAAGAACCATGAGTCTCGGGAGACTCGTATAGACGTGTAGGTGTTTATTTGATAAACATTGAACGACTCACCAAATATTTCCTAATAGATGGTACACCAACGTCAATAGTAATCTTCTCGCGTCGAGTAGCATAGTGATCCTTCGACTTGCGATACCACTGTGGATATATGAGATATCCTCCACACTTAAATGACAGTCATGTCACCGATCTATTTAGATCAGACCTCCGCTTGCTTGCTCTAGATATCTTGTGAGTATCAGATAGAATCCGACAGTCTTGTTTACAGGGCATAGGTATCATGTAAGTATTTGCGATCTAGTAAATCCATGGCCGTGGTATACTTCGGAAGTGAGTTCCGAGTGTTATTTAAAGATCGTAAATTTGAAAGTCGACTATATTATACCATATGGATGTGACGTTCCTTTCTATATCCCCGGTATAATATTGATAGTCTGTGATGGAGGGATTATACGTATGCAATGACCTCTACTTGCATAGTTTAGAAAGATTATATATGGTCGTCATTTACGAGTGGGTGGATTATGGACACAAAATTTGATTCTGTGATGGATAAACCTAAACTTAGAGAGTCACACAATGTGAAGTGTACTCGTAGAGAACTTGGGTAACATGTTATGAATAATACAGATTGTTCATAATACTTAATCGGATAAAATAAGTTAATTCGAATCGTTTAACAGTTAAACGAAAAATACATGCATAATTAATGTGTATTTGTATTTAATATATGATTTTATTAAATATACATTAATTAATTGTTAAATGAGATATTTGACATATATCATTAATATATGTATTTGGATTAATTAAAGTAAATATAATACATATATTTAGATATTTATATTTTAGTAATTATTTAATTATTTAATTGTTAAATAATTAAAGTAATTGAAATATAAATATCTAATGTGATATTTATTTTAGGAAATGATTGAAGTTGAAAAGTTTGACTTATTTGCATTTAAGAAAAAAAGTGTTAAAATGGAATTTTATTTCTTTAATTTGATTAAAAAATGAAAATATCTTTTTTTCCTTTTTGCTTATAAATTTCGGCCGCCAAGGGAAGTATAAAAGGTTTTCATTTCTCTTTTGCAAAATTAGGTTAAGCATTTGAAGAATACAAAAGTTTGAGAGTTGAGAGAAAAAGCAAAAGGCTAAAGGAAAATTTCAGATAAAACTTGAAATCAAAGGTAATTTCTTCTTTTCTTTAAATTGGAAATTGTTCCTATCATTTCTCTTTTCTTGAAAGTTTGATAAAAGCATATATGCATATATGATAATTAAAGTAAGATTGTTAATGGTTAACAAGCACACTTTTGATCATTTGATGACTTGGTTACCATTCTAGAGTGTTATGACCACTTTTGCAACTCCTAGAATTGTCATTGAGTTCTTCATTAGTGGAGACTTTGATTGGTGTTAATATTAATATGATTAATGTTGAGAAACTTAGATTTAAAACATGAAAAATGATATTTTTGGCACTCAAATCAGATCTAGAAATTCTGGAAATTTTTTTATGAAAAATATATTATTTAAATATATTGGATGTGTTTTGGGCATTGGGATAATTGTCGGAAATTATTTCGGATTGAAAATATACGAAAACGGTAAAAAACGACGTTGCCGAGTTACGACTGTCTAAACAGTGAATTGGTCACTATTCGGGCAGCCCATGAACTGCCCAAGTACTATTGGGTCTGACCTGGGTAGCCTCCGTGTGTATTTGTTGATCGGTTTGGTCAAAAACGTATTTTATGTTATTTTACGGAAAAATATTTTCATAAAAGTTTCGCGATGTTGTCTAAATTAATTATGTCGTTATTTGATATCGAATAATATGTTTAGGTGAAATATGAATGAATATACAATATTGAATAATTTATTCAGTAAGTTTAAAAATTTTAAAGTTACGATTTCGTCCGAACCGCTCCCTTCCGTTGCGCCTCTGATAAAATCCCGACAAAACTGACATCAGGGTCGATTGCAATAGTGGTTTTGAGGACCTATATAAAGGGATAGAAGTCACATTAGAAAGGGTTAGTAATTTTAACATTTCACAACACTTGTAAATTGAGAGCAAAACTAGTAAAGCAAATTAAGCGATAGAGATAAAAAGTTAGACATTTACTCGACCACTTTGTGAGAGGTATACCGAGCTAGTCACGACCCGAGGAATGTTAGTGTTGTAACTTGTTGTATTCTTCTGTTTGGGGGTCGGGGTCAGTCTTTACTCTGAACATTATAAAATTACCTATTTCTCCCATGGAGATAGATTAGATGACTCTCTGTCGAACCATGTAAATCATATCTTTGTGATTGTTTGTCTTTTACTAAGTTTGTGCGGTTCCCACAACAACAAAAAAAATCACTATTGAGAGATGTTTGTTCGAGAGGTGAATTCTAAATATGGATAATTATCTTCAATTATTATATTTACAACAATAACATTTGATAATCTTACACCTTAAAAATGACTTTAAATTAGGTTAAAATTTTATAATTTAATAAATAAGACCTATTAATTTCATATATAACAAATACAAATAAAAAAACACAATAAATTATATTTTATAAATATTTTAATACTAAAAAATAATCTCATGTTAATACTAGAAAATAATTCAAATGTCATATTTTAAATGCTAAGATATATCGATCCAGATTGTTTTACACGTTGACTTGAATTAAGTGTCGAATTTTCATTAAGATAACTTAACAAAATGCTAACAAAAAGAGGTTTGTGTCGATTCATAAATGTTAGAGATCTACATAAACATTAAGGCAAACTGAAAATTTGAATTATGTCTTAGGTTCAGATCTTATGCGCAATTAAACATAATAAATTAAGATACGTCGTAATTATTGATTCTATGGATTACTATCAAGCACCCTTAAGTCTAATAATTATGAATCAAAGCAAATAAAAGAGAGTATAAAATAAAATCAACACAGGTAATTTTATTGACGAAGTGGAAAACTTGTGCGAGTAAAAAATCACTTCAGGTATCTAAGCTTCCAGCCAAAATCCACTATAATGAGATAAACTTACAGTGATGGTATAAGACATATGACAGCAACTTCGCTGACTCTAATACATATAGCTGTAATAAGCCGAAGAACTCCTTAAGCCAGCACCAAGTGGCCTTCTTCAGACCTCTGAAGTCTCTAAGCGGATCAACTCTGCAAGCACGCAACGCCAGAACTCCGACTACCAATCTTCCTCCTTGAGAAATCTGAAGGCTTAGGAAATTGGGTTAGGTTGTGTTTTTGTATTGATGGTCAATCAAAGAAGAATCTCACTAAAACAGAGAAGACAATAAAACAAAGAAGTTTTCAAGGTGGATTGTTAAAAAGGTTGAAACAAAAGGTTTGTAGGCCCTGAATAATATGTTTTGAACACTTGTGAATGTCGCTCTTGTTAGGGTTGGTGATCGTAGTGCCAATCCGGATCGTATTTATGTCCGATGCATGAATACGAGCAGTTTCTTTTTCCATAATATTACTTATTTAATGGTAGCACCTCTTATCTTTTATATACATATTCGATCTAATTGCGATTAGATATCTAATTATGATTAGATTGAAACTAAATCTGGTTTAGTGATACGTGTATATTAGACAAAGACCCTAGGATTTACAACGTAGTGCGTAGTTACAACGTAGTTTGTAATTGACATTGGGAAGTGCACTATAAGATATATATATCCTTAAATAAAACTCCTGGTCAAGATTTACTAACACGGGTCGGTTAGTAAAATCCGCTGAGACCAGTACATGTCGTATATCGTGACTTGGTCCCAATGAACCATGAGTATCAGGAGACTCATATAAACATGTAGGCGTTTATTTGATAAATACGGAACGACTCACTGAAGATTTCCTAATAGATGGTACACCAACGTCAATAGGAATCTTCTCGAGTTGAGTGAGCATAGTGGTCCTTCAACTTGAGATATTATTGTGGATATATGAGTTATCCTCCACACTTTGATGACAGTCACGTCACCGATCTATTCATGATCAGACATCCGCCTGTTCGTTGGGTATGGAGTGATGCTCATGATATCCTGTGCATATCAAGATAGAATCTGACAGTCCTGTGTATAGGGCATATGTATCCTCACATGTTTACGATCTAGTAAATTCATGACCGTGGTATAACTTCGGAAATCAGTTCCGAGTATTATTTAGAGATCATAAATTGAAAATCGACTATATTATACCGAAAGATTTGACGTATTTATCTATATCCCGGGTATAATGTGGATAGCCTGTGACGAAGGAATTATACGTATGCAATGAACTCGACTTGCATAGTTTAGCGAGATTATCTGTGGTCGTCATAATTCATGTGTGGGTGAATTATGGATACAAAATTGGATTTCGTAACAGATAAACCTAAACTTAAAGAGTCTCACAATATGAAGTGTACTCGTTGAGCACTTGGGCAACACATTATGAATAATACATATTATTCATAATACTTCATCGGATTAAATGAGTTAATTCGAATAGTTTAATCGGTTAAACGATGACACATGCATTTAGAGATTTTGGTCATTTTATAATTATTGTGTATTTGTATTTGATACATAATTTGATTAGATACACATTAATTAATTGTCAAATGAGATTTTGACACATGCCATTAATATATATATATATTTGTTATTTAATGTAAATAAAAATACATATATAATAATAATTATATTAATTAATTATTTAGATATTTAAATGTTAAATATTTAAATAGTTAAATAATATTCATATTACATAAATGTTATGCAATATGTTTAATTATTATTGATACATGTGGCATGATTTTATTAAGCTTAAGTGTGCAAATTTGATTTGTCCAAATTAAAGCTTATCTTATATTGTTTTTAATTTAATGAAATTAAAATATAAAATTGACCAAAATAACCCCACATAAGTCGGTCATCATGATTTAAAAAGAAAAAAAAATTGTTTTCTTTTTTAATGAAACCACCATGGCCGAGAGCTTCAAGAAGTAATACCCTAAGATTTGTTTGATCAAATCATGAAGAAAATGAAGGAAAATTCAAGAAAAATGCTTAGGAAATTGGAGATTAAAAGGTAATCTTTAATCTTCTTAAGCTTGGAAATTTGTTTCTTGTTTTCTTGAATTGTTAAAATGGTTCTAGAGTTCCTTTGTTTCTTATATTTGGGGCTTAATCTTCTTGAGCTTGGAAATTTGTTTCTTGTTTTCTTGAATTGTTAGAATGGCTCTAGGGTTCATTTGTTTCTTATATTTGGGGCTTTTGGTTTTGGTGGATGAATTGGAAGTTTATGTGCATGTGTGAAGTAGATTTGGGTGATATTATTGTAATTATTGTCCAATTTATTCATTTGATGACATGTTGCCATTCTAGAGTATTATGACCACTCTTGTAATGCCTAGAATTATTCTTGGGTGGTTCATGTGTGGTGAATTTGATTGGTGTCTTGATTAATTGGATTAATCTTGAAAAATTGGATTTAAAGCATGAAAACCATAATTTTCCTATTCTGGATCAGATCTGGAAATGATTCTATTTTGGTGATGAAAATTATGTCTTTTGAATGTATTGGATGTGTTTTGGGTGTTGGAACAATTGCCGGAAATTATTTCGGAGTTGAAATAAGTGAAAACGGCGAAAAACAGCGTTATTGGGTGACTTTAGAGCCAACCGGGTGACGGCAGCCCAAACAGTGAATTAGTTACTGTTTAGGCAGCCCATGAACTGCCCTAACACTATTGGGGCTGACCTGGGCAGTCCTCATAAGTGTTGGGTGGTCGGTTCGGTCAAAAACGTGTTATATGCCATTTTGCGAAAAAATATTTTCGTAAAAGTTTCGCGAGGTTTCTACCTTATTTATGTCGTTATTTGATATCAAATAAATATGTTTAGGTGAAATATGAATAAATTATTCATATCAGATATTGAATAATTTGTTTGGTAATTTGAAAAGTTTTAAAATTACGATTTCGTCTGAACCGCGTTTCCGCCGCGCTCTTCGCCCAAAACCCCAACAGGTATAAGTTTGTTTATATAGTTAGGGAAAAGGTAAGGGTTTCCTAGTATAAATCTGGCTTAAAAACACGTATAAAATAACTCACTTACGCACGGGCATGCGTATACATCTCAAACATAAAATTTATGCTTTAGGGCGTTCGAACACAAAGACGAACGCAACTCGAACGCACGTTGCTGATTAGTTTTACGGTGTAATTTAAAACACTTGTAATTTTTTTATCCATTGGCCAAATCATGTGTTCTTTATATATATGCGATCATCTTCGAGTCTACTTTATAATGAAACTAACTCATGTCAATTGAAGCTCTAAATCTTCTGGAATGTCCAAAAGAGTGAACATCGCTATGATATCTTTATATGATGCTGTCCAAATACTTATTGAATAACAATCAGTGAATACAATTAGTTTTTATTATATATACTTAAATAGTATCAAACACAAATAAAAACAGAAACTTACAAAGCAAAAAACTGAAACTTTCAATGCAAGTAACTAAAATCAATAACAACACAGTGACTTGTATAGATTGAGACTAACATATAATGCTATGTCCTATAGTAGAAATTCGCCTCTACCCGTGTGCTTGTAGTTCAATGGACTTCTGCCACCACGATTTAACAATCTGAAAATCGAAATTTCTGCACTGAAGATTCAATCTCTAGTGAATTTACTTGGTGTCTATTTTTTAAAATTAAAATAGTTTGTCTATGGAAATCTCTTTTTGTTCTTGTGGTCTTTTCCTTTTCTATTCCCTTTATAAAGAATAAAAAATGAGTGGTTATTTCCTGCCAAACGTTTCAATTTTTTCCCTAGTTAAATATGAAGAGGTGTGTTGATCAGACACATCCCTTCGAATTTAAATGAAAATAAAATAAAAAGGAAAATACTTTTTATTAAACAAGGCATTTAATGAATCATATGAGCCCAAGAGCCCCATGGCTAAAGGCCCATCTTTTGATTAATAAAATATATTGAATATATTTATTTATTTTAACGCCAAGCCAATAACCCAACTACACACCTCTAAGCCCAAGCCCAAGCCATAGCCCAAGCCTTGTGTTTCCAATTTAATATAAATGTGTATTGCACACTTATAAACTCTTCATTTTCCATTTCTTTTTCAGTGTGGGACTACTCTCCCTCTATTTACTATACAAACCTCTTACAATACCTCATATTTGTATAACAAATAGTGGCGATACTGTACATAACATGATTTAGAGAAAACTTAAAAATGATACGCATTAGGGGAGATATTTTTTGAACTTGAACCTTCCTTAATAAGTACTTATTGGATTTACTGAGTAGTGAGTATGTGTAGGAGACATTGAACTATTCATCATATTTTACAAATCAAGACAATAAGTATCACACATATCAAATTTTGGCACCTTTCGATTCATACGGTTGCGTTAATTTTGGTCCTGAACAATCCTGGATTCATAGGAGCTTTAGAGAATTTAGTCATTTCATTCTCATAAATGCGACCCCACATTACTCTTATATAGGTGACACAATGATTATAAGTATCGTGTAATACTAATTTATTCTTCTGTTAATGTCATTAAGAATGATTCATCATTTATCCTTATCGTCATATGTATCATAATTTTTCTTATCATAGGAATGAGCAACTTGTTATGCTCTATTATTTGAGTTTTACTCAACTAGTTTTCCATATTGAACCTAAACTTTGATTTACCAAATTGCTAGGTTGGGTTTCCGCTAAGTTACTTCTCATTGTACTGGCTTTAAGCTCATTCCCCTCGATAAATATAACACTTGCTCCTTTGGTAAACCATTTGTTAATTGATCTGTAATATTCTCCTTTGATCTGTAATTGCTTCAAGATCTTCAAGAATCATTACAACTCAATTGAACTTGTTTTGTCACGGAAGTTGCCAACACACATGAAACTAACACAAACTTTGAGGGGTAGCCCTATAAATTTTTTCTCAGAAACTTTCACGAATTATCTTTCAATGTATGTTTGTTTTCACTTAATTTTTTATTCAAATCTCCGTTTCTCAATACCAAACAAATAAAAAAAAAATGATTTCTCAATCAGTAATCAATAGTTAAATTACATATTATATGTTTCAGTTCTTCTTACAATCAATTTATGCTTATCATATATACCATTTTTGTGCATATTAGAAGCAATAATATACTCATTTACGATATGATGGCTAGACTTCTAAAATACATCATTCTTATGAATTACATATATATTCTATATATGCACATGATTTACATTATTAGTAGATATTATTTATGGGATAACACACACAAAAAGAATCCCAATGTATGAAAGAATAGAATCAGTACCTCAAAGGTTTGAATATATTATAAAAGTAATTAATGTGATCTTAGCATTGAAAGAATTTAAATCAATTTAGGCGAAAAGTCACCAATACCTTTAAAGGTTTGTTCAAATATTTACATAATCATTCTTAATTTATCATATATATATATATATATATTAATAATTATACCCACATAAATAAAGTTTTTTTTAATTATTAAAAAAAATGACTCATAAATAGTGAGACTTTGAGCATTGCAACATCTAAGAGATCATAGGAAGAGAAAAGAAAATTACAAAATCAATCAAAATAAATAATTCAAATTTTAACTATGAAAGGAAAAATCATCAAGTCAATCCCAAAAAAAAAAAAAACAAAAACAAACCTTTCATATTTGATAGATAACCATCTAGATGTCAAACAAAAAATTTTCTCAAAAATTTGGATTAGTTCAGAAGGTTTGCCATAAAATGCGTTGATTTCTTTCGAGCCATACACCGAAAGGAAACCATAAAATAAAGAATTCAATAAGTCTGATGACTTTTTTCCATAACACAGAAAATTCGGAAGTTCAATCAATATAGTCGGATTAGCTGGAAAGACCCAATCAACACCCAACCAAGTCCCTAAGGGGTGTGGCTTGGTGGTGTAGGGTCCATGATCTCACCTTGAGGTTCTGGGTTCGAATCCAGGGGGTGTATTTTTTGTAAGAGCTTGGGATAGCCGGTGGTTTTACCTGCGCCGCGGCCCAGAATGGGTGGTTTGGTGGCGGAGTTTCCATCGTTTCCAAAAAAAAAAAAAAAACACCAACCGACCAAAAATCCATGACTATTCTTTTCAAACAATTAAACAGACATAAGATGAGAAGATGATTAATTATTTCCACATAAAAAATATAGTTGGTTCTAATGTTTTAAAAACCAGATTGAAAAAAGTAAACCAATCTTATGTCCGGTCTAGATCAGACTGTTAACCCTTTCATCAATTGAACCGGCTCTAAACAATCCGGTCCATTCATTGATCAAGTCGATTAAGTCAAGGGTCAGCTCGGTGAAATGGGCTTAGTTGAAATTTGTTTTATTATTATTATTTTGCATTTCCATCAACTGTGAGTTCATGTGAGAGAGAACGGGAAAAGGCATATATTGTCATAACTATTTATATTATCATCTCTTTTTTATGGTTTTTCTTTTTCTAAATTAAAGCTATTAAAAGATATAGAAAGGAGAGATTTACATAACCCAAAGGTTGCCTCAGTAAAGACTTTGGGCTTGAGTGGTTTGTTCCCTATCAGTTTAAAGGTCCGAATCTCATTAGATGCATTTCCTTGGGGTCATGTCCCCTTTTGTGAAAAGTCAGCGACTTATCCTGATCTGTGTTGAAAAACTTCTGAGGGCACGAGGCACATGTCCCAGGAATTAGTCGAGTTGCGTGTAAGCTGGCCCGGACACTCCGATTATCCAAAAAAAAAAAAAAGATTTACATTACTGAAAAGGCATTTGGTGCACAATTCTTCTACTATAAACATGATATGAAGAAGATTTTGATGCAAGTAATTTTATTCATGTTTTTTTTTAATAAATATGTTGTTTCTGCCTTCTGGGGTTCAAATTGGTAACCGAGCGGATTAACACTTGATCATCACATTAAACACAACCTTCATCATTAATGAGATTATATTTAATTAAAATTTTAATTGATTGTTTCAGTTTTTTTAATAATATGGATTTTACTAAATCCACCTATTGCTTTAATTGTATGCACACTTTCAGAGATTTTAACGGATTATTTTATTGATATTTCGTTGGATTTTAACAAGTTTAATAACAAAAAATTAAAATTAAAAATTGATTAAAAGTTAAATAATAAAATAAAAATTATTTCAACAATAAATTTTACTACTTTAATAATGAAAGCTGAAAGCCATAAGATTTGATTTCAAAAGAGAGAGAAAAAATTACAAAGAATCTCACAATAGGAAGAAATTAAATAAAAAAAATGAAGATAATTAATGTACCTTAATTCGTAAAAGAAGATAGATGTTTATCAAAACACTTAGGTAAAGTACAAATTTCACAATAATTTTTTTTTATTTATATAAGACACTTAAAAATCTCAATAACTCATCATTTAATGAAATCTTTATGAATTAATTGACTTTTTGGATATCCATATTTTTTATCAGATATTTTAAAATACTAATTGAATATAATTAAATTTTTAAAAACATTTTAAAATCCTAATTGAATACTCATAAATTTTAAAATATAAAATAATCTTATATACTAAATTGAATACACCCCTAGAAAAAAGCCCCTTACCCTAGCATAAAAAAATGAAGTATATAAATTATTATTCCGGTTCTTTAATCGACAAACGTGACTAAAGGAAGCCCCTTATGTTTGAAAATTATGATGAAAAAAGATTTTTCTCACATATAAAATTTCATACAATAAGCTTTAAATTTCGAAGTAACATAAAAAAATTGTACATAGAAATTTTTGGACCCACTTCAAATTTCTAGTGCTTTGCTCATCATTGTACTTGTAATTTCTTCTCTCTATCTGGGCAACTTTTGATTTATTTTACAGTAACTTTTGCCATGAATCAGGGATCAAATTGAATTAAGATTTTCAAGGAAAAGAAAATCTTCAGAATTGTATAAATCTGACATTGGTCAAAGAAGAAACCCTAATTTTTTTTCTTTTAAAAAAAATAAATTATATTTTAGCAAATTTATTTAAATTCAACAAAGTGCCCCCTGGTTTGATAAATTTTAAATGAGTTTGATGAAAAAGTTAGTAACATCACATATTGTACTGGAAAAAAATATAAATATCAAGTTGAATGTGGCAGATTAAGAAACCAGCTAACTTTTTTATACAATGCAAAAGAACCAAGAAATTAAAAGGAAGGTTTTTTTTTTTTTTTTTTTAATTTTTTTTTTGAATTTGATGACATGGATTAAGACTTTATTTGCTCTGAAATATTTGACTTTAACTTACAAAATGGATTGTTGGATTTCAATTTTAAACCCTATCCTTTATGACTGAAATACCCAGTTTTATATTTTATCATGTAATTGAAGTTTATAATAATTTGGGGTTTAAAGTTGATTTTGGAGTCAAAAGTTATTTATGGATGATTGAAAATATATATGTATTGTTTTTGGTGGTTTATAAGCTTAGATTATAACCAAATTAATTATAATAGGACTTTATCTTTTATCTTGATATATTTTTTGAAGTCATATATATTTTATTTTTTGAACCCTAACCTTTATTTTTGGACTCCATGGATTCGAACCCATGACCTCAAGATAAGATCATGAACCCTACACCATCATATCACGCCCCTTCGAGACTTTTAAAGTCATATTAATAATGTAAGAAAACAAAAATATGCTTGTCACAATCTTAATGTCCATGTTTAAACTCCTATGGAAGAAAAAACATGTTTGCAAGTCAGTATCATGCATTCTGTCATATACAAAAGTCTCTTTCTTGCATTCTGTCATACATGCAAATCTTCGTTTTGCATATTTTAATGTATGCAAGGTCTATTTCAAACTTCATCATTCAATAATATATATATTTATATACACACACATAGCTTTGTTTTAAAAACCGGTTTGGTTACGGTTCCAGTTTTTTGGAATCGTAGAACCGAACCGTTCCTTATTTCTTAAGGGAAAAAAATAAAAAAAAAATTGGTTCGGTTCCAAATTATGTGGAATCGTAACCGAGCCATTAGGGTTTCGGTTCGGTTTCGATTTTGGAACCGGAACTAGATGGAACAATAACCTTACAACCGTGACCGAATCTATGCACCATTATATAGATATTACTTTTCTTAATATCTTTAATAATTCTAGAGATAGTAATGTGACATTGGCATGCATGAAAATATATATAGACATATCTTGACATGACAAGATAAATAATGAAAATAATACAAACCATAAACGCCAAGAAAATAATATCATGATATTTGATGCTCCATTTTAAAAAAGAAATCATTGCATTAAATATTACAAAATTTCATTTCCAAACGAATCCAATGGAGCTTCGAATTATTACCAAAACTGTAGAGCAATTGAGACCCCTTTGGTGGGCAATGAATGGTGCGGCTAATTGAGTTGATAGAAGTGATCATTTCAAAGTCCTTTGTATTTGTTATGATTTGGTAAAAATAAAATAAAATAACTTGTGTGATAATTGGCAAATCCTCTAAATCATAAGGTAATGTTTGTTCAATGTATAAGGAGTAGTTGATTAGAGGTACTGTTCAATTTATTAAATAGTGCATTAATAAATTAAGGGGTAAATACTCTTTAGTTATTTCTTGAATTTTCAAAAATTATCTAAAATATATATATACAATAGTAGGGTTGGCCTTTGGATCCATGCCATATTATGTAATTGAGACAAAAAAAATTATCTCAAATACTGTATTGAACAGTACAAGATTAGGATTTTGTATTATTTAAACAATAAATTAAGACGTATTATGGATTCGTGACGATTATTCATCATGAATCCCGAAAATATTTTTTTTAATCGGGAAAAAAAATATCTTGAATCCTTCATAATTTTTTTAATTATGGAACAACAAATCGTTTTGAATCTCATACCACAACAGTACGAGATCCCGAATTCCAATTAAATTTCAGAATTATGTACGAACCCTATATAATATGGATATTTTGAATACTTTTAATACATGGATTAATTGAATAATTAGCTTTGAGATTGAATAAATGAACATGCACGCTCAATGAAGCATTGAATTAACACTTTAAGGTCACGTGACAATATTATTTGTTGGTGATTTCATACTAAACAGTTTGAACAAATACCTTCTGTTAAAGTCCCCCCCAAAAAAAAAAAAAAAAAAACTTTATGTGAAAGTAAAGAAATATTAATTATTATAGTAAAATAATTGAAAAAGTTCTTCAATTAAAATCCAATAAATAAGCATCAAATCAGTGGAATACAAATAAATTTGTGTCACATGATACATGATATCCCCATTGCCTGTACTGAATAGCAATGTACATGAATTTTTTTTGCTTTTGGATGAAGTTAAACAAAATATTTTTTATTTAGTGAATTGGGTAAAAATCCTATAAAATTATTATTGACTGCCAAGGAAATTATGGTAAATATTCTTTTTTTTGCTTCCCTGCGTTGGAATAAACTCACTAATTAATAATTTTTAAAATATATATATGTTATCCAAAAGTCTGAAGAATGAAACTTGTATTCAGAAGAAGAAATTCATATAATTTTTACACACTATATCTATACTCAAAAGCCGGAAAAAAAAAAAATCTATAATATAATGATAATAACATGTCACTCATACCATAATTTAATAATATTTTATATATTAAAAACTATCACATAATTAGTATTTATATTTCATACAATTACACGTGTCATATACTTAATCTAAAACCCAAAAAAAAAATAATAATAATAAGAACTTCATTAAACTTCTGCCAAGCTATTAGTGATCAATTTCTCTACAGTTGTTACATTACACACCAAAATGTTTGAGATTAAACCACCCACAAGTAACCATTACATTTTCTAAAACACACATTGTCATATATATATATATTTATATAAAACCTCTAAAAAAAATGAATTTATCATCCTCACCAGCAGCCCCATTTACAATACCAACCAACTCCTCATCACTTTCATCATCTCTGTTATAAGATATAAAAAAGGAAAAAAAAAAAAAAAAAGTCACCTTTTGGTTCATGGTGATCTCCAATTTTGTATGCCAATGTCATTATGTTTCCTTGAAGGACCAGAGGATGGTATTGGAAAATGCCTTGGCAAGAACCCCAAGAAGTGGCCTGTTGATTTTTGTTGATGAGGAGAGTTTGGTTTCAGATTGAAGACATTAGTGGTACTTCTTGAGCCATGGCAACAATGGCTAATCATGAAGATGAACCAAAGAAATAGAAGAGTTATTAGAGGTACTCTTCTACATGAACCCATCAAAGACATATAGTTAGAGAGAGAGAGAGAGAGAGAGAGAGAGAGAGAGAGAGAGGGAGAGGTGAATGTTTCAGAAGGGTGGCTCCTGTTTTTTTTATGAGGGTTTTGATTTTGAAGAGCAAAAGTTGGTAAGAACAAGAAACATTGGCAATGCAATTAATTCAATTGTGTATAATGTGTAACATGAAGGATAGAGAGAAGGTTTAAAAGAGAAATTAGATGCTTATATACAAGTAGTGGTAAGATTGGAAGCAGAAAGTTGTAAAGCTTAAAAAAGAGAAAAAGCTGTTTTTGTTGAATGGGTCTAAAACATGAGATAAGAAGAGAGAAAAAGTGAGGATAGAGCAAAGTGAAGAGAAAAAATAAAGTGAAGGAAGTGTAATGTCACCTTTATTTTATTTTATTTTTTTTGTTGAGGAGGCTGGTTAGGTATAAGTGTGTATGGACCCACTAGAAATTTAATTGATGATACATTAGTAGATGCAAGTAATTGGAACTGTTGTTTTAGACACCAAAATACAGCACATCACTTGTCCCTTGGCCACTTCTTCTTTTGAGTTTGATTTGACATCTCTCACTCTCCCTATTTATAAATTTTTATCTAATTTTTGGTTACCACACTAGAGATGTCTGTGTAAATAAATCTTATATATATATATGTATGATATTGAAGCAAAGATTTCAAATTTAAATGAAGTGGATATTTGGTTTATATATTTAGAAAATATATACATTAATTTAAATAGCTTTTTAAAAGTTCAAAAGATATCAAATTATTTTAAATAAAAATTAGACTTCATGAATTATTTTTAAAATTATTATGATTGATTAAACTGAGACATATTAAAAACTTATAATTGAATTTAAATTGAATAGGTAACATAAATATACTAATAATAATAAGAAAAACGTAACAAATAACATATTATTAAATACACATTAGAGATGTTTAACGGGTCGTGTGTGCTGGCCTGACCCGTCTGAAATGAGCCCATGTGTCATGCTGGCTTGACCCATTGAGTTGGTGGGTCGTGTCCTGGCTTGCAAAAAGTAGGTTCGGCTTAGGATCAGAACCCACCCATATCGTGCCATGAGTCGTCTCTTGCGAGTTGGCCCACATATTTTGTGTAAATAAAAAAAATATTTATCAATGTTATGTAAAGTTGAAACTTAAATTAAATGCATATCTATCATTATAACAAAATTTTATAAACCGCATGTAGTCATAGAACATATATCCCTAAACCGTATTGACAAGGCGAACCAAAAATGGGCCAAGGATAAAACCGTCTTTACCTTGAAAGCCCAAAATAGTGTGCAGAGCCCAAAATAGTGTGCAGAGCCCAAAGTAAAGACCGGCCCAAGATCTATGTATTATTGTATCACAATCAAGTCATAAGCTTAAATACAAAACCCCTAATTATATCAACTACTCTTCTTCTACTTTGCCCGACACAAAACTATTCTCACCTGCCCAAACTTTTTATCAAATACACGAAGCACGTGGTGGGACTTACGCCAGCTGCCAATAATGATCTTCATCTATAAATTGGAACGAAATTCGAGAGAGATGGCGGAGTTCAACTTCTTTCTTACGAGTATCTGCTCTCTGACACGATCTTAGAATACTCCAACTCTTTAAACACTTATCACCGCCCTCACGGCTACCAAAAGAATTTAAGGTAACATTAAACCTTACTTTCACATCTTACATATTTACTGATTATTACATACTACTGACTTGGGCGTCGGAGTGTCCCCGGTACCTACCACACCGGTAGGCAGTCTACTCCCGTTCATTCTTCTTTGTTTTGCAGGATTGTTAGTGCCCCTACTTCCAAATTCTGATTGTGGACCTCGGCCGAAATCCAGCTCCCACAATTTGGCGCCCACCGTGGGGCCCTAGCGATAATTTGCAAACAAAGATTTTGTATTCTACCAACAGTCACAGCTTCGTAATTCATGGCTTCAAGCAATGAACAGACAACTGATCCAATGACATCACAACTGGCCACTCTTCAAGAGAGATTAAAAGCTTTAGAAGAGGAAAATTTGACCATTCGTAATTCCAACATCAACCTTCAGAAACAGTTGGAGTTAATTTCATCCCCATCTCGGCATCATGATATCTCAGATCAGCCCAATAACCGTATCACACCAGTTAATCTCTTGGGAGCATTCAACGAAACAACAGATAACATTCCATCAAATGATGAGGACCAAAGGGACCTACCAAATTCTCCCCTCAACCAAGCTCAACAAGTTGCCATTGCTATGAGGAGGGAAATGAAGGAATTCAAAGAAGCAATCATGTCCAGCCTACCAGGAGTGAAACTACCAATAAAGAAGAGCAGAGCTGGAACCATTTCTGACACCTCCTTCATGGAAAACATTACATCCGTTGAGTTACCGCGGAAGTTCAGTCCACCTGACATGAAACTATATGATGGATCCACAGACCCAGACGACCATGTCATCCATTACAAGTACAAAATGATGTCGACTGGTTTGGCTCCTCTTCAATGGGAAGCAGGTATGTGCAGAGGATTTGGAGAAACTTTGGGAGGCCCTGCCCTTACGTGGTTCATCAATCTACCATACAGATCCATCAAGTCCTATCAACAGTTAGCAGACAAGTTTGTGGAGCATTTCGCCAGCTCTTGCAAACTTGAAAAAACTACTGACGACTTTAATACCATCCAGCAACGGAAGGGTGAATCCTTGCGAAGCTACGTGGCCCGATTCAACAAGGAGAGGATATCGATTCCAGATCTACATCAGCCGACAGCTGTGGAAGCTTTCAGAAATGGGTTACTTTGTGATAGTGGACTCTACAAAAAGTTAACTAAATTTCGATGCTACACAATGGACCAGGCCATGGCACGAGCTCAAGTTGAAATCAGATGGGAAGAGACAAGAGAGAATAAAAGGAAAGAAATTCCTCCAATGTGCAAAATGAGAGAGCGCTTCATACATCCAAACGACATAAAGAATTGCAAGAGTAACACACCTAGCCATCATTCAGAGAAAAGGAGTCACCCGAGGAAAGAACATCAGCCCCTCCGAAGAGACTTTGATCGAAGACCCCTGCCATACAAAACACAGGAAAGAGTTCAAGCAGAAAAGCCAAGACTCCCAGATTACAATTTTTCTATTTCTCCAGGAGAATTAGTTTTAGTATTAAAAAAAATGGGAAATGAAGTAAGATGGCCTCCACGCAGCAGAGAAAACTTCAAAAAGAAAGACACAAGTAAATGGTGTGAATTCTATCGAGACTACGGCCATACGACGGCTGAATGTGTGGCATTAAGATTAGAAGTCCTAGAGCTGCTGAACAAGGGATTTCTAAGAGATTTACTTACAGAGAAAGGGAAAGCTACATTTGCTCAGAGAAGTGAGAGGGATGGACATGAAGAAGCACCAATTCCACCTCCACCAATCGACAAAACGGTGAATTTCATTTCAGGAGGATCGGAGATCAGTGGAGTTTCGTATTCAGCGGCCAAGCGACATGCCAGGGCTATCATGTCAAACATTCATCATTCCACGGTCTCTATGGAGAAAAAATTTACAAATCTGATGATGGAGTTTCCAGACGACAGCAACTCCGGTAGTATGAACCTTCATCATGATGCTTTGGTAATCTCTCTACAGGTGGCGAATTTCATGGTCAAACGGATTCTGGTAGATACGGGATCTTCAGCCAACATCATATTTGCAACTGCCTTAGCAGATATGGGAGCTGAGCTGAGGAAAGTTAACAAACGAACAACGGTGTTAATCGGATTCAGTGGTGAGCAGAAATTTACTTTGGGAGAAATAAGTCTTCCAGTCTACGCAGGAGGAATTAACCAAATGACTACTTTCCTAGTCTTGGATTGTCCTTCCGCCTACAACCTCATCATCGGTAGGCCATGGATTCATGAAATGAGGGCCGTGTCTTCTACTTATCATCAAACACTAAAGTTTCCAACGAAGTGGGGGGTCCAGGAGATAAGGGGTGATAGGATCGCCTCGAGAGGATGCTACCAGACAACAATGAAAGCTAAGATCCATTCGGCATAGCAATTACAGAGCGGGCCTCATCCTTTGGAGCCTACACTCCCAAGTATTGAAGAACTAGACGAGGTCCAAATTCATCCAGAACATGCAGATCACAAAACTCAAATAGGAGCAAATCTGGATCCCAAGCTTCGAGCAGACTTGAGTGATTTTTTGCAAAAACAACACGACCGATTCGCATGGTCGCATGAAGACATGACAGGGATTGACCCTGGGTTGATCACCCATCAACTCCACATAGATCCAGACTACCCTCCTGTCCGGCAAAAAAGAAGAAAATTCGCCCCAGAAAGAAATCAGATCATTGATGAAGAAGTCCAGAAATTGTTACAAAATGGTGCCATCAAAGAAGTACAGTTCCCAGACTGGTTAGCAAACGTGGTGGTAGTACGAACGAAATAAAATGGAAAGTGGAGAGTTTGTATTGACTTCACAGACCTGAACAAGGCATGCCCAAAGGATTCTTTCCCACTGCCACATATCGATCAAATGGTTGATGCTACACAGCCGGGCATGAACTGTTGAGTTTCATGGATGCATATTCTGGGTACAATCAAATCCTTATGCATTCAGACGCCAAGAGAAAACAGCCTTTGTGACCAATAAAGGCATCTTTTGTTACAAAGTGATGCCCTTCGGCCTGAAAAATGCGGGAGCTACTTATCAAAGAATGGTCAACAAGATGTTCTCTCAACAGATTGGGAAAACAATGGAGGTTTATGTAGACGACATGCTGGTGAAATCTTCAAGATCTGATCAGCATCTACAACACTTGGCAGAAGCATTCAACATAATGAATAAATATGGGATGAAGTTAAATCCAACAAAATATGCATTTGGAGTAGCTTCTGGGAAGTTCTTGGGATATGTTGTCACGCGACGAGGCATTGAAGCAAATCCTGATCAAATCAAATCAATCCTTGAAATTCCCTCTCCTACCTGCCCAAAAGATGTTATGCGGCTAGCAGAAAGGATAACAGCTTTAAACAGATTCATCTCCAAGTCCACGGATAAAAGTTTTTTGTTCTTCTCAGCCATAAAGAAAGAAAAAACTTTGAGTGGACTCATGCCTGTGAAGAAGCTCTCAAAGAACTCAAGCGATACTTAACATCGCCCCCATTGTTGTCAAAACCACTCGACAATGAGAGGCTCTTCCTATACTTAGGAGTCTCAGATCAAGCTGTGAGCGCTGTTTTAATCAGAGAAGACAACAACACCCAACTACCAGTCTACTACGTAAGCAAGGCTTTGCTTGATGCGGAATCACGTTACTCACATTTGGAAAAACTGGTATTAGCCTTGATAATGTCAGCAAGAAAGCTACGACCATACTTTCAGGGACACCCGATCACAGTTTATTCAGAGTATCCTCTAAGGAGCATTCTTCATAAGCCGGAGTTGCCTGGAAGATTAACGAAATGGGCGGTTGAATTGGGAGAACACGACATCACTTACCAGCCCAGAACAGCAATCAAATCTCAAGCGTTGGCTGATTTTGTTGCTGACTTCAGTCTCAATCAGAAAGTTTCAATAGATGAAGAAGTCAATTCAATCCAAACCACATCACTTTGGAAACTTGCAGTCGACGGTTCCAGCAATAAGAAAGGATGCGGTCTTGGGGTGGTGATCACTACTCCTGATGGAGATATACTACGTCAAGCAATCAAATGTGGATTCAGGGTTACAAAAACGAGGCGGAATATGAGGCGTTGATTGCAGGAATCAGTTTGGCTAAAGAACTTGGAGCAAGCAGAATAAAAGTGGTATCAGATTCTCAACTGATAGTCAACCAACTCCAAGGATCATATCAAGCTCGAGATCCTCAAATGTCATACTACTTAATGAAAGTGAAAGAAATCCAGTCGACGTTTGAAGAATTTACAATAACCCAAGTTCCGAGAAGCGAGAGAATACTCAAGCAGACGCATTGGCTACCCTTGGGTCGACGATGCAGGGGGATAAACCACAATCCATTCCAGTAGTATATTTGAATTGGCCAGCAATTTGGAAAGAAAGCAAAGAGATCACCACCATCACGTCAAGCGACTCATGGATGACGCCACTCATGAAATATTTGCAAGAATGACTACTTCCAGATGACAAAACCGAAGCGAGAAAAATTCAGAGACAGGCAGCCAGATTCACCATCTTCAACGGACAGTTGTTGAAAAGGTCATTCTCTGGACCTTATTTAAAATGTCTTACTCACGACCAAGCACATCACGTGTTATCAGAATTGCATGAAGGAGAATGTGGAAACCATTCTGGAGGACGTAGCCTCGCTCTACGCGCCCATTCACTGGGTATTACTGGCCAACTATGAGGATTGATTTAGCAAACTATACGAAGAAATGCGAAAAATGTCAAAGGTTCGCTCCGATTTCACATCTCCCTCCTGAGAAATTAAATCCCACTCTCTCCCCGTGGCCATTTATGAAATGGGGAATGGATATCGTGGGAAAACTACCAACCGCCCATGGTCAACGAGTCTACATGCTGGCGTTAACAGATTATTTTTCAAAGTGGATTGAGGCAGACTCTTTCGCCAAGATACGAGATAGAGAAGTTCAATCATTTGTCTAGAAGAACATCGTATGTCGATTCGGCGTTCCCAAAGAGATTGTGACTGATAATGGTTCACAATTTATCAGCAATCACTTCCAAGACTTCTGCAAAAATTGGAAGATCAAATTAAGTTTTTCAACCCCTCGATTCCACAAGCAAATGGTCAAGCCGAGTCTTCCAACAAGACAATTTTAAATACTTTAAAGAAAAGATTAGAAAAAGCAAAAGGAGCTTGGGCAGATGAGCTACCAGGGGTCTTATGGTCATATAGGACGACTATCCGTTCCTCCACAGGAGAAACTTCGTTCTCTCTTGCATTTGGGACAGAAGCTGTGATACCAACTGAAGAAACCATCACATCTCCCCGTTACCAATGGCTCAACGATGATACGAATCAACAACTTATGAATTTTAACCTGGAAACAATTGAAGAATTGAGGGATCGTGCATCCATTCGACTAGCGACGCATTGACAAGAATGACTAGATATTTCAACAAAAATGTCAGAAGCAGAACATTCAAGGAAGGGGATTGGGTACTACGAAGAGTTTTTCAAAATACAAAAGAAGTTGGAGATGGAAAGTTGGGGCCAAATTGGGAAGGGCCATACATCATCACAAGAGTTGTTGGACATGGAGCCTACAAATTACGAACAACTGAGGGGAGACAAATTCACAATAGTTGGAATGCAATTCACCTTAAGCAATTTTACCGGTAATTTATGCGTGCATTTATTCATATTTTAAGGTTCAGAGTGATTTTCTACTTTATGTATTGTGATTCGACTTAATAACAAATCTCATTTGAAATATCATCCCAAAATATCATTAAGTCATTAAAATTGTTCTACAAATGCGATAAATTAAAATCACAAAGAGATTCAAATTTCTGGAGTAGCTTCTTCCGGAATGCGTTCAGCAGCAACTTCAGGTGCAGGAATATCTTGAACTTGAATAGTCGGCTCGATTTCCATTCGACTAAGTTCTTCATTCTTCTTATCCATTTCTTGAACTTCAGCCGCTTCCTCGCCATCAATTACTTCTCTCTCAGCCACTTTCGAGTCGACCTCTTCACCTTTCTCTTCCTCATCACCCTCGTTTGAAAAAGAAATTCCTGCCAATAGTCGGTCATACTCTTGAATCCATTTCTCTGGTTCCCAAGCTTCTGTCTTCCCTTCAAGGAAATCCTTCATCAGATGACTACGTTCTTTCATCATAGATTCAAGAGCAATCCCTTCAAGATTCTCAAGTAATTCATCATTCTCCTTCTTCACATTCTCAAACGCATCCTTATAACCTTCAATTGTAACCTCAGAAGTCTCCTTTTCCATCTGAAGTGTTGCATTCACCTCTTTCAACTCCTTCTCCAATTCAGCATTCCTTTTCCCAAGCGACTTCATTTGGACCATTTCCTTTTTCATCGCTGCGAATGATTTTTCCATTTCTCTCTGCTTCTTGAGAGTCGATTCGACATATCGTTGCATATGTAAGCTACACTCCATTGCCTGGAAAAAGGACTTGATTAGAATCCATTCTACAAATTATTATGAAAAATTATCTACTTTCTTACTTGGTAATTTAAAGCCGCAGCCTTCTTCATTGACTCGACGGGGCCAATCTTGGATAGCCTTTGTTCATCCTCTTCCAGTAGAAGCTTCTTGATAAAAGGATCAAGGCTTGATGGGTCCGAAATTGCAGTCGACCCTGATGGAATCCTGACGATTATATTGTCGATATCTTCAATTTCATCCGCCTTCCTTTTCCCCCCTTTGACAATAATTTCAGTCGACTTCCCTTTAATCTTTGGAGTTCCAGTCGACGTAACCAATTGTGGTTCTGGAACCTCCACTTCTGGCTCCTTTATCTTGAGCTTCCTAGCCTTCTTTCGGCTTTTCAACTCATCAATTGATGCTACTTTTATTTGCCTCGACATCATGTCCTCTGCGCATAAAATTTCTTTTGGAGTTAATGTTTTTATAAACAACACCTTTCCGTACAAAGCTCGAATCGACCGAGTACAGTAGATGACTTCCAATACGTGTTTAGAAAGTGCCAAAGGGGTAGATATACCTTCTGATTCGAAGATTTCTTTCCACACTAATGTCGCTCTTAATCTCTGCTCTACCAAGATTATCCTCCAATCTCTTTGTTCGACGGGAAGATCAAGAAGAGCTTTTGTGTTGGACAAAATAAGAGGTGTTTTGTCGAATAAACTATTTCGAAAGGGACCTACACAACAAACAATCCACACATTAGTATCATACGACAATAACATTGATAAATTATCAATAAATAGAAGGAACTGATACTCACTAAATACACTCCAATATTCTGAAACACGACCCATTCCAGTCGACCCAAAGATACCCTCATTCCTCACAAAGAAATAGTCCGACTGCCAATTACCCCTATCGTTCGTTGGAAGCCCCATAACTATTTGTTCCCTCTTACGACGAAGGTACAAAGTATATCTCCCTTTTTCAGTTAAGTGCTCCTTGAGGTAGTATGAATATAAAACGTCATTCACCTCAAAAAATAACCCTTGTTCGAATGCTAAGCATTCAATCGACATTAGAATCCTCCAAGCATTCGGCATTAGTTGTGAAGGAGAGCGATCCCATAATGATCCAAAATTTCCCAAGCTAACCTCGGAATGGGGAATCTAAGCCCATTAGAAAACGGTACTACATAAAAACCAATCCACCCGGGAATTTTATAATCGATTCTTTCAGACGGCAAGGGCACCCTCAACTCCATTGATCTAGGAAATCTATACTTACTCCTAATTTCCATCAGCAAACTAGCCGTCATTCGACTAACTGGGTTCTTGGTTAGTATGTTGGTCGGCTCACTTGTGCTCACCGCTCCACTAAACTCCTCGACAGCTGCCAATGATCTAATAGGAATTGCATGCACCGGAATTTCACGCGACAAAACAGTTACAGGTCCCTCATCGAATAATTCTTGACGCGACCATTCTCTTAATGATTTTTCTTCTGTTGATTCACTCGATGATACTCCTACGAATGTATCGATCTGTTCTCCTAAACTTTCTAAAGAATCTCCACTCGACATATTCTAATCGACGAGTCTACAAACAAATAATTTCTAAGATTTGGGTTTCTTAAAGATCAAATCCTACTCCCCTCTCCAAAACACAAGTCCACCAATAACATATGATTCAAGAGATCAAACAGCCTAATTTAGCTAAGAACAGTTTGAATCTACTCTATGAATATTCAAAGGAAACGAAGAACGCGAAGAGAGTTTTGAAGAAGTACCTTGAAGCCTTGAAGTTCTCTCCCAAATCTTGATCTTGTGAATGAAACAAATGAATCCATCAAGCCACTCTTATACTACTTTTTTGGCGGTTCATTTCCCGCCAAAAGACTCCTCGTTATTTGCGCTAGGTTTCATTCCGTTAAACGACGCGTGGAAGATCTAAGCAATATAAAATATTTCATCGCAAAGAATGATGAATTCTGGATTGTCATTACTTGACACCACTTGCTCTCAGCAACAAAATTCTCTTCATGACTGCCTTCACCATTTGACGCGACATCATTGGATAGGGAGGTCATTTTCATTCATGAAAAATTAATTGGACAAACCCCGGTGCATACCTTATAATCACTCGACAAATGATTAAAATATTGAGTAGATAGTACATTCGACACATCTCAGAAGGAACTCCTGAACCTGCATTTGGTTCAGTCGACTAAGGGACATTCCCAATGACTCTTGTCGAGTCAAGTTGGACTCCTGAACCTGCATTTGGTTCAGTCGACTAAGGGACATTCCCCATGACTCTTGTCGAGTCAAGTTGAACTCCTGAACCTGCATTTGGTTCAGTCGAAAAGGGGACATTCCTCATGACTCTTTTCGAGTCAAGTTGGACTCCTGAACCTGCATTTGGTTCAGTCGACTAAGGGACATTCCCCATGACTCTTGTCGAGTCAAGATTGAACTCATGAACCTGCATTTGGTTCAGTCGACTAAGGGACATTCCCCATGACTCTTGTTGAGTCAAGTTGAACTCCTGAACCTGCATTTGGTTCAGTCGACTAAGGGACATTCCCCATGACTCTTGTCGAGTCAAGTTGAACTCCTGAACCTGCATTTGGTTCACTCGACAAAGGGAAATTCCCCATGACTCTTGTCGAGTCAAGTTGAACTCCTGAACCTGCATTTGGTTCAGTCGACTAAGGGACATTCCCCATGACTCTTGTCGAGTCAAGTTGAACTCCTGAACCTACATTTGGTTCAGTCGACTAAGGGACATTCCCCATGACTCTTGTCGAGTCAAGTTGAACTCATGAACCTGCATTTGGTTCAGTCGACAAATGGACATTCCCCTTGACTCTTGTCGAGTCAAGAAAGAACTCCTGAACCTGCATTTGGTTCATTCGACAAGGGGACATTCCCCATGACTCTTGTCGAGTCAAGTTGGACTCCTGAACCTGCATTTGGTTCAGTCGACTAAGGGACATTCCTCATGACTCTTGTCGAGTCAAGATTGAACTCCTGAACCTGCATTTGGTTCAGTCGACTAAGGGACATTCCCAATGACTCTTGTCGAGTCAAGTTGAACTCTTGAACCTGCATTTGGTTCAGTCGACAAACGGACATTCCCCATGACTCTTGTCGAGTCAAGTTGGACTCCTGAACCTGCATTTGGTTCAGTCGACAAGGGGACATTCCCCATTACTCTTGTCGAGTCAAGTTGGACTCCTGAACCTGCATTTGGTTCAGTCGACTAAGGGACATTCCCCATGACTCTTGTCGAGTCAAGATTGAACTCCTGAACCTGCATTTGGTTCAGTCGACTAAGGGACATTCCCCATGACTCTTGTCGAGTCAAGTTGAACTCCTGAACCTGCATTTGGTTCAGTCGACAAAGGGACATTCCCCATGACTCTTGTCGAGTCAAGTTGGACTCATGAACCTGCATTTGGTTCAGTCGACTAAGGGACATTCCCCATGACTCTTGTCGAGTAAAGTTGAACTCCTGAACCTGCATTTGGTTCAGTCGACAATGGGACATTCCCCATGATTCTTGTCGAGTCAAGATTGAACTCATGAACCTGCATTTGGTTCAGTCGACAAAGGGACATTCCCCATGACTTTTGTCGAGTCAAGCTGGACTCATGAGCCTGCATTTCGTTCAGTCGACAAAGGGACATTCCCCATGACTCTTGTCGAGTCAAGTGGAACTCCTAAACCTACATTCGGTTCAGTTGACAAGAGAATGTTCCCCATTACTTATGTCGAGTCAAATGTATCCATGAATCTTCAAAACTGATCAGGCGACCAAGAGTCAATTACCATAAGTGAAGTCAAATCAGAAAGACTAAAACTTCGTCTATCCAGATGACATACGCGATATATTCCAAAAAACCCGCATTTTGCACAAAACTCTTATAAAACCATTCGACAAAAGGTGATGCATTCTTATCACGTGCTTTTTGTGATTAGTATCATTCGGCACAAATGTATATACTCTCCAAGACAAAACTTTTTTGACTTAGAGAGTAAGGGACAAACTGTACGAACCAAAAATGGGCCAAGGATAAAACCGTCTTTACCTTGAAAGCCCAAAATAGTGTGCAGAGCCCAAAATAATGTGCAAAGCCCAAAATAGTGTGCAGAGCCCAAAAGTAAAGACCGGCCCAAGATCTATGTATTATTGTATCACAATCAAGTCATAAGCTTAAATACAAAAACCCCTAAATTATATCAACTACTCTTCTTCTACTTTGCCCGACACAAAACTTATTCTCACCTGCCCAAACTTTTTATCAAATACACGAAGCACGTGGTGGGACTTACGCCAGCTGCCAATAATGATCTTCATCTATAAATTGGAACGAAATTCGAGAGAGATGGCGGAGTTCAACTTCTTTCTTACGAGTATCTGCTCTCTGACACGATCTTAGAATACTCCAACTCTTTAAACACTTATCACCGCCCTCACGGCTACCAAAAGAATTTAAGGTAACATTAAACCTTACTTTCACATCTTACATATTTACTGATTATTACATATTACTGACTTGGGCGTCGGAGTGTCCCCGGTACCTACCACACCGGTAGGCAGTCTACTCCCGTTCATTCTTCTTTGTTTTGCAAGATTGTTAGTGCCCCTACTTCCAAATTCTGATTGTGGACCTCGGCCGAAATCCAGCTCCCACAATATCCATCACGAAATCCAATTTCGTGTCCATAATTTACCAACCCGTAAATTATAATGACCACATATAAACTCGTTGAACCATACAGGTCGAGGTCATTGCATACGTATAATCCTTCCATCACAAGTATCCGGATTATTCCAGAGATATAGATGTAAACGTCAAATCTCTATAAGAATAATGTCGTCGACGTATTTATTAGCAATCTCTAAAAAAAAAATTGGAACTCACCTCTGAAGTATACTATGGCCATAGATTTTAGAGATCGCTAATCACATTTGGACTACCTATTCTATATACACAGAACTGATGGATCTTATCTTGACACACACATGATATCTTGATGATCGGTCCACACCCAACGAACAGGCGGATGTCTGATCTAAATAGATTGGTGACGTGACTGTCATCTAAGTGTGGAGGATGTCTCATATATCCACAATGATATCTCAATTCGAAGGACCATTATGCTACTCAACCCGAGAATATTCTTATTGAAATTGGTGTTGTTGTGGTTTTATAAGGAATTACCGGGTTAGCGCAGTGGAATGCAGAAAATCAGAATTTTTCGATTTCAAAATTTTTCTTGGATCAATTAAATAAATTTATTTATTTAATTATCCAATACTTAATATCTGAAATTTTAACCCAAGAAATCAAATTTTCTTTAATTACCGAATTATCCCTAAACTTTACAATTTGATCATTTTGGTCCTTAAATTGTTAAATACATATTTAATTGATTCCAAATCAATCCCAAAATGATTTATACATGTTTAATACAAGAAAATATATATTGCAACAAAAATTCACAATTTTCTGAAATTGCCGAACAACCTAAATAATTTCCAGGATTTGCAATTTGGTCCTTTTTAGTTCAAAACATGTCAAGATCAAATCCAATCAATCCCAAATTTAATATACATTATATATACATCAAATTACATAACATATATGAAAAGCCCTAAATTTGGAAAGGGTTATGAACCCTAATTTTACAAATTGTCCAATTGACCAAATTATACCAAATTAATAAAATTCAACACTTTAATTTAATCTTTACCACACCAAACAAGTCTCACCATCATAAAAACAACTCAAGAACAATTTTAGGTCATTTATGAATGGCTAAGCAACTCTAGAATGACAACTTCACCATCAAATGGCTAAAAGAGTATTAATGAACTAATTTCATTCAATCTTTAATAACATACATGCTCATCTTTCAAACAAGTTCACAACCATTTAAATTACACACTTAAAGAGTAGAGAAAATTCTAAGCATCACAAATTGAAGCCTATAATATGGAAACAAATTCCTAGTTGAAGAAAGTTGGAAATTACTTACAAAATCCAAGATTTTGATTGATGAATTTCCTTTATTCTTCTTGTTTTCTCTCAAACTTACTTTGTAATTTATTTTGCAACTTGTGTGTGTAATGAAAAATGAAACAAAAAAAATTATATGTTAATTGTTGTCATTGCCGTGAATGACAATAATAACCAAATAAATATTTTCAATTTGTTTTAATTTGATTGGAATAAGTTTACTCAATCTAAAAGATAACATTTATCATACATAAAGTAAACTTACAAGTGTTACCAATAAAAAGATGTCATTTCCAAAACAATAATCATGAAATAAATATTTACAATTTAATTAATTTAATTACTTAATATTTAAATAATTATATAATTAAATATAAATATCTTAATATATGTATTATATTTACGTTAAATATTCAAATATATATATATATATATATAAATTATATATGTTAAATATCACAATTTGATAATTAATTAATGTGTATTTAATAAAATCAAGTATTAAATACAAATACACATTAATTCGGAAAAGACCATTAGGTCCCGATCGCATGTATTTTTTGTTTAACAGTTAAATAAATTATAAACTATTCGGAAAAATAGTCAGGACGACTATCACGCGTTGCAGTTGGTCCCACGATCTAGTAGTTAGGCACTAACTACCCACGACCTGGCAGTTCACCACGCACAGTGTGGCAGTTGCCGGTAACTCCCCACGGTCTGGCAATTAACACGGTTAACTCAGCGATTGAGAAGAATAAGTTATTTATTTAGAAGAGAAATACACATATTTATAAAGTCTCAAGCCTAAAGTCACAACCAATAAATTGATTTATATAAAGTGCCAAAATTCGGCCCAAGTGTCAATCTTTGATTTAAAAAATTATATGTGATTCCCTCCAATAATTTCCCTCTAAATATTTCAACACTAATTTAAATTATTAGGTGTGAGAAAACTTATAAACATAATATGCTTTTTATGTTCTTCCTATGTGGGATAGAGTCTCACAATTTATCACTAAATATTACTAACAATATCATCACACCACACATCATTTTTATAGATACTCCCAATAGAGAAAGGAACATGAAAAATTTCAAGAACTCACATTTATATGCTTTTGAATTTATACGGTGAATGATATCCACTGCTTTTGACATAAATTTTTCACTATAACCACTGTCAATTATTACTTTACACTCCATTTTTATTGCAATAATAAGTTTCATCTATGAGCGAGAGTGCTTAGAAGGATTTGAGTGAGAAATTTTACATTTTTCTTTGTGAACTGTCTCATGAGGTTCCTCCAAAAAAATAAATAAAAGTTTAATTTTCTGGATGTGGTTTCTTTTATTTAACCCTGTGATAATGTCGCGGGATGCGATAATCAATAGATAAGTGATATTGTCACAATGCTTGCCTGATGAATGTGCAAGAACAGTAAATTAAGTAAATCATTTTGTTAGCTTTTATTGGATCTAGATTCAGTATTAAATAATAATATAATTGTTGACAAAAGAAAATCGCCCTAGGACGAATGAGTCGATGATGGACGAAAAGCAATTAGAGCGAACAGGTACCACACCACATGGCGATTTGTAATCAGGACGAAAAAGGAAAATCAGTCAGGACGACTATCATACGTTGCAGTTGGTCCCACGATCTAGTAGTTAGGCAGTAACTACCCACGACCTAGCAGTTCACCACGCACAATGTGGCAATTGACGGTAATTCCCCACGGTCTGGCAGTTGGCACAGGTAACTCAGCAGTTGGGTGCGTGATCCAGCAGTTGCAAGCATGAGACGTGGGATGTCATGGACCAAGAAAAGCGAAACCGTTCAAACAGTTAATAGAGACTCACTATAAAAAGGTCAAACATAAGAAAATGAGAAAAAAAGACAAAAGAAATGAAGACTCATTATGAGCATTTTATTTTTATTTTCATAGCTTTGTAATCATAGACTATAACTTATGTACGTGTGTCCCTTGGAGGCTTATTCACCTAATCAAACACCCATTGATGGGACTCTGTCTCAGGAGGTTTGAACCTTACATGCTATTTGACAAAAAATTATGCAAACAATAATATAATAAGATTTTTAAATATATATATATCATTAAAATACATATATATCCAAATATTATGAAAATTTTAATACTACATTTGATTCAAAATTCCTTTATAGATTATAGTTAACTCAGTCAAATTCACTACGCCCAAAGCTCAATTGGTATGTTGAAGGGTTATTTTAGGATACCTCCCCTGAGGTATAGTTTACTTTCAGTTTGAGAGAAAGTATTCATGTATTCTCATATACCTCTTCTGGTGTTAGTATTTCTATTATTTAATTGTCAATCGACTATGTAAATACAAAAATACCCTTAACCCCAAAATAAGTGGAGACTATAATCTAATTCTTAATCTCATTCTCTTACAAAATAATAATTTGATCCATGAGATTTTCAGACATCTTACGGTCTTCAATAAATTACAGTCTAAGAATGACCCAATTCACAGTATTTCTCTCGGTCCTAGGCATGAGATGTTCATTGTTCCAAAAGAAAGTATGGCTCATCCTCATAGAATCATTATCAAAGAAGAAGGGCTTAGCTCTATTATTACTTTATTCCAGGACTCCCAAGACCCTAACGCAGGTTTTGAAGAAGAAAAGCCTCCAACTCCGTTTCACACTCAATCATCAAGCTTTCTCGTGCTCGGATTTTTATCAAAATGTTGCAGTTAAACTTTCATTCAAAGAAGTGTAAACGGGAAAATAATCACTAAATGACAAAGGGGCATGGCGTCATTCAGGACGAAGAATGAAGACAGAATCGTCCAATAAGTAAAGAATTATGATGAACGAAGAATTAATCTCCCAACAAGCGAAGGGCGATGGAGGAAGAAGAAATATGCGATTAATATAGGATGATTGCCACACGAACAAGTGTCTTGCAGTTGATCAGTTACAGATAGACCACAACCTAACGGTTACCGCACAGTTTGGTAGTAACCCCCATGATCTAGCGGTTATCACAGGGTACGACCCAGCAGTCGTATACACGATCTAGTAGTTACACGCGAGCAGGAGACGTGGGAGTTATTGGGATGAAGAAAGATAAACCGATCGAGCGATTGGCAGGACTTTAAACTATAAAGGGCCCAGCCGTAGGAAGGGGAAGGGGAGAAAAAACTAAAGACTCAAAATGAGCAAGTAATTTAAATTTATAGTTTTCTTAGTTTTGTAAATTTTTAGGGCTATAATCTGTGTGTTTGCGCCCCTTGGAGGTATTTATTGAAATCAAACACCTCTTTCCGGGACTTTGTCTCAAGATGAGTGGAATCTAACTTACACGCTTTTCAACAAAAAATTGTGCGAACAAGAAGTAATTAAAAAAGACATGCAAACCATGTAATATATTAGAAGCATTCCAACAGTTAATACAAGTGTGCTTAGGGCAATGAGTCTTCACTTGGAAGGTAATATTTTCACCATCTGCTTGAACATCATTTCCATCTGCATCATCAAAATATGCCTCACTGTTATCATCGGAATAGTAATCATCTAAACCATTGAAATCCCACTCAACACCTATATGAAGATTAAACTCATGGTGTCCATTTTAACAGCTTGAAGCAAATAACAAACACCATTTTAACAGCTTGAAGCAAATAAGATCTCATATTGAGGTCCTGAGTTCGAATCGAGGGAGTGCATATATTATAAGAGTCTGGGATAGTCGGGGGGTTTTACCTGCTCTACTTAAGCCTGGAAAAGATAGTTTGACGACAGGATTTCCAACGATTCAAAAAAAAAAAAAACATTTTGATTAAGTTTTAATATTTGATGGCCTCATATTGCCAAATTAATATTACTATTATGTCCCTTTTTTTACAATAAGTTTTCGAGTTTATATTATCATTTTACTCAAATATTTACATCGATTGAGCCAAACTTTTCTCTTTGTAACCTTTTGATATAGTAAATCTTTGGATGTTACATTGCAAGATGACAGATCCAGAGATGTAGACAGAAATATGATTTACTTGGACCATATTTAAATTATACAACATCTTAATTGAAACAAGTTAAGAAGGAAAAAGATTAAAAGATTTGGACAAATTAGTAATAATCAAAAAGATTAAAATAGTTAGAAATTTTAATACTAATGGTGAAATTAGGAGTGCTTTTGATACTACCATATTCTCATCAAAACTGTTAAAAAATACTCAATGTAATAAACTCTCAAATATATTGGAGTAAAAAAACCAAGAACCCTTAAATATATTTGACAAGTTTTCTAGTCTAGAAAGATTTTGTTTTTTCCCCAAAATCATAATCAAACAATGTAATTGTAAAGGAAAATCCATGTATTTGAAGCTCTTACTTGCTATAATTAAGAAGCTCAACTTAACTAAATTGTACCCAAACTTCACAAAACTAAAAAAACAATTTATATCAATCACATAATATTGCAATGTGAAAGGAAAAAAAATCAAAGTTTACTCTGTTAGATAATGAAAGAAAGTCTTGAATTCACTCTGTATTAATTTACAACGGTAAAGGTCTTTATATAGACTACTTAGAAAACCAAAATAGAAAATGAATCATATACTTATAAGAATAATAATGAATATATGAAATATTTATCTAATATGAAAATATGATAAAATCATGAATTCTAATGGTATTAGGAATTCTATTTTAGATATTGATTTCATATTCTTTAACATTCATTAACAGTCTCACTTTATATTCAATTTATTCTTTCAAAATAAAAATATAAAAGATAAAAGAATAAATCTAACCTTGAAAAGAGAATGGATAAATCTCATTACAAATTATTTTATATTTATTTAACAAACAGGTCTTTCATCCGGCCGACTCCACTTATTAAAAAAATTATTTTGTTTGATTGTGTTTATATTACAATATACTTATATCTACAATTAAAAAAAAATCAATAGAAATATATTAAATTTGTTTTATATTAGGGCAATTTAGAAACTATAAATTTTCCATGACATTGACAATAACTTTCCCAGCTTCCAATCAAAAGAGACAAAACATAAATAAATGAAGTATTTGAAAAGGAGAAATTATTATTTTTTCACCTGATAAATAATTTAAGTATCGTTTTTTTTTTTTTTGAAATTATTCCAATGAAATTTTAAATGTGTTCATTTTTTCTATTTTTATTAGATGGAATAAATAATTTTCCACTTTATCAAGTGAAAAATTTTTATTTTATTAAATGGAAAAATGAACAATTTCTAAATTATTAATAAAAAAGGAAAAAATTAAAACTTTCTTAAAAAACGATACTTATTTCTTCTAAGGTTCATCAATGACTAGGCCAGCACACCCTTTTGTCGTTACTTGAATCATTGTATGTCAGCCACTCAATTCTTTTGGCTGACTCGCATTTACTCAACCATTTTGCTAGCAGAATAAATCGGGGCAGGGGTGTGGGCGTTGGATTTATGGTGTGTTTGAGACTGGGCCTATAAATTTGGGAATGAGAAATGAGAATCTCATTATTATTATTAGGGGTGTTCACGGGTCAGGTCTGGTCGGGTTTTTTGATTTTTTTATGATCTGATCGGGTGGGGTCATTCGGGTCCTTCGACCCACAACCCGAAATTTGAGAAGGTGACCCGCGCGGGTCGGGTCGTAATGGGTCGGGTCAAAAACTGCGGATCGGATCGGGTCAACATAATATGCAGTAAATGTAATATATATATTTTATTGATACAAATTTAACAAGGTATGTGAGTTGCTGAAATGGTAAAGTATTTGATTAATATCTACTTGATATTAATATCTATTTGATTAATATCTACTTGATCACGAGTTCGATTCTCACCATTAACATTTTGTTTAAAAAATAAAATTTTAGAAAATTGTTTAAGTTGGGATTCGAACTTGGGACCATTTAAAAATTAAGTAAATACTTTACCATTTCAGCTACACTTGTTTCTTGTCAAAATAATTATAATATCATTTACATCGGTTGGGTCGAATCAGACCCGAGTTTTCTGACCTAAACCCGTTACCCAACCCGATATTTCGGGTCGGGTCCAAATTTTGAATTTTAAAATTCATAAACCTGACAGAGTCGGGTCGGGTCGCGGGTCGTCCCGACCCTATGAACACCCCTACCCACCACCCCCCATGAGAATAAGATTCTCATTCCCATTATTGATGAGAAATTACAATATTATCCATAAGATAATTAATTAATATTAATTTATAAATAATAAATAAAATGTATTAATAATTAATAATTAATCAATAATTAATAAAAAATAATATTTACTATTTTAATAAAATAATAATTTAATAAAAGAATAAATTAATATTTAGTAATTTAATACATTAATAATTAATTAATACTTAATTTGTAAATAATAAATAAAATTAATAATAATTAATAATAAAATAATATTTAACATTTTAAAAAAATAATAATTTAATATTTAGTAATTTAATACATTAATAATTAATTAATACTTAAATAATAATTAATCAATAAAAACTATTAATCAATAATTAATAATAAAATAATATTTAATATTTTAATAAAAGAATAATTTAACATTGAGTAATTTAATACATCAAAAATTAATAATAAATAATAAATTAATATATAATTATAACTAAGGGTATTTTTGTAACTTTTTAACAATTCGTTCCGATTACTGGACAAAGTAAACACATCAATGGTAATACTGCTTCATTCCGATTCTGATTCCTACAGTTAAGTAAACAACTTATTCTGATTCCGATTTACCATTCTCATTCCAGCTCATTCTGATTCCATTTCATTCTGATTCCATCTCATTCCGATTACAAGTACGTAAACGCACCATTAATCTCAGTCTTTGGACGAGAATCCAAAGAATGGGATTAAATCTAAATTTTTAAAAGAATAAAAATTTTAAAAATTTATTGCCTAAATATTTGATAACATGAAAATTTGGAACATTGAATATGAAAATTTAGGATATTGAACATAAAAATATAAATACTAAACATGTTTTTTATTATACAGACAAAAGATTTGATATTGATTGAGTCTCACTTAAATTTTTTAGAATTAACTTGAAATTTTAGTCATTAAAAATGAAAATTAGACAATAAACATGTAAAATCTGCAAACCTGAAAATTATTAACATTAACTTGTAGTTTTGGTTATTACACAAGAAAATAAGATATTGAACAAGAAAATAAACATTAAACATGAAAAATAGGTACTAAACATGAAAATTATGAATTTATTACTCTGTGTAGTATTAAAATAAAAATTTGGATATTAAATATGAAAATCAGGACTATAAACACGCAAAATCGACCAACATCAAAATTTATAAGATTAATATGAAATTTATAGTATTAAACGTGAAAAAAAACATTGAACATGAAAAAAAATCTACATGTCACATAAGATTTTGACATTTCACACTTGTACTGTTGCTAACCTGAAATTTCGTAACATTAACATACAAATTTGGACATTGTACATGAAAAGTATTGTATTAAACATGAAAATATGATATTAATATGAAAATTTGGATATTAAATATGAAAATATGGTATTAAATATGAAATTTAGGACATTAAACAGAAAAAAAATATATATATATATAATTATTGTCTTGTGAGCATTAACTTAAAATTATCGTCATTAAACATGGAATTAGGGCATCAAACATGAAAATTATAAATTTATTACACTGAATAGCATTAACATGAAAATTTGGTCATTAAGCATGAAATTAAGGCATTAAACATGAAAATTAGGGCATTAAACATACAAAATCGGAAACATAAATTTTTATTAGCATTAATATGAATTTAAGATATTAAACATGAAAATATGATATTGAACATGAAAAAATATTTTCACACGTAACATAATATTTTGACATTTCACATGTGCACTATTGCTCACTTGATATTTCATAGCATTAACATACGAATTTGGACATTAAACATGAAAAGTATGGCATTAAACATAAAAATAGTATATTAAGATGAAAATTTAAGTATTAAATATGACAATAGGACATTAAATATGAAATTTTATTTTAGACATGATTTGACACAGATTTGACATATTTAATTTACTAATTTTTTAAATAATCTATTTATTTTATTTTAATAATATTATTTTATTTTATTTTATTAATATAATTTTTTTTACACTAACCGGTACAAATTACTTATTAGTGTGAGTGAGCCAAAATTCTTGACTGCCAAATACATAGGAGACGAGTAGCTTTGTTATAAGTAATTTTGGGAGCAATGAAAGAATGTATGGATAAATGAGCCGCATTTTGAAAAGCACTCCATAATTTTAAGTTTATTTATTTAAGTTTGGATTTAACAAAACACAATAAGTCTACTAGGAAAATGTAATTTTATGATAGAAAAAGTGTGACAAAATATCTCATAAATTTATAATAGTAGTGTCATATAACGAATTATATTAACAATAAGACAAATATATGTCATGTTTTATATTTTTTTATTTTTCTCATAATTTATTGTAACATAATATGACAGAAAATTGTTATAAATATAAATGACGTCGTTTTATTTTATAATATAAATATGTTATAAAATTTATGATGTCATTTTATAAAAACTATTTATGACACTTATTTACCGTGAATAAAACGACGTCGTTTTGTTCATTATAGAAATATCTCATAATAGTATCAATAATAATAAAAAAATAGCAACATTCAAATGAATTCGAACCCGCAATCTATTTACTTGAAATGTTTACCTTCAAACATAAAACCATTAGGCTACACTTAAATTATGGAATTATGTAAATAATCTTATTTATAAAACTAAAATAAAAAGAAAATTAAAAAAAAAAAAAAAAAAAAAAACCTAACATATACTCTTGTGAAGCCAAAATTGAAACCAGTCCCTCCGACATCAAATTAGAACCCTAATGCCTATAGTTGTTATTTCTTCTTCTGATTCTCAGCCTCTACCCTCAGTCTTTCACTCTGATCCTTCTTCTGATTCTCTCTGTCTCGCACGATTTTCCCACACCTTCATTCTCTCTCTGAAACTCAAAGATCGATCATTTGCCTCTTCACTCGCGCTTCTCTCAACCTTAACCTTCATCCTCACTCTAATTCTTCTTCTGATTCTCTCAGTCTCGCAAGATCGTCCCTCAAAATTTTGATTTATCAATTCATTTTCACTCGAATTCTACTGAATTCTCATATTCAATATACTAATACTCAAACTATTCAATTTATATCAATACTCTACTCTACGAAGCTACTGGATACATCCGAACATTTAACTATAAACTTGAAATTTGCGGATTTTTACCGGGAGGTCTTATTGAGATTTCGATGGCATATACGGACTCCAAATGACCCCACAAACGTTCTGGAATCGACAAAATTCCGATCAGAGATACTGTTCACATTAGGTCACTATTCATCCAAATCTTCCTCCCTCGTTTCACGTGCAACCGAGCAAGGATCCGAAAAATAGTCACTGCCATCTTGTAGTACTCTCCGAGAGCTTCGATTTGACGAGTGGCTCGTGCCGTGAAATGAAGCGACAAGCCGGGATCGGGAAAACCCACCATGTGTTTCTCTCTCCTCTACTTCATCGTTCGTCGGCGTCTCTGTCTCGTCGTCGGCCACCAGCAGATGTGCGGTGGCCGGACACTTCCCCTGCACCGGCGCGCCGGTGCAACCAGATGCCCTCCTTGCGTTTTTTGGGAAGGGGGTCGAATGAGAGAGTTTTAGAACTTATGTCATTTTCGCAATAAGCACAAACAATGGGATATTTATAGAGAAGTTTCTGAAATTTACATTCAGACCCCCGAAAATTACAATCAGGCCGCTGTAATGGAACTTTCTCGAAAATTTATATTTTTGAAGCCTTTCTGATGCAAATTTCGAAAAGTGTTCAACACGAAAGTTGTTCGTATCGGAAAAACGAGTCTGATGGTTCAAGAATCAGCTCAATCAGAATTCTTTGAAAATTTTATAGCCGAAATAAGAATCTTTTACGCGTAGAACGATGTAAACAGGAATCGCGTAACCGGTTCTCGAAATCATGTGTTTTCCAACGCGACAAAGCTTCACTTTAAAACGTTTCGATCTATTTTCCCACACTTAAACTCTTATTTACGAATGACATCCCGTTCCAAATCCATAACTTTTACATATGATGTTTAGTCATATTAGGCTTTCAAAGACAATAATATCTTGAACGGTAATGAGTCGGTCCCCACAAAGGTATCATAATTAGTCTCAACCGGAAGTGTGTGGATATCACACTCAATATAGACGTTGGGCCCCCAAGGGATAAATGGTAAAATCCTACATTACTTGGGAGTAGCCCCGACCTTGGAAAATCGGAGGTTCCTGTTCTTATTGAAGGAGGAACCGGAACCGAACCGTGCAATGTACAGTTCGATTCGGTTTCGGTTTGATTTCAGTTTCGGTTCGATTTTGGTTCTAGGAACTGGAACCGAAACCAGTTCCTCCACTTGATATTTTTTATAACAAAGAAATTTGTAATCAAATAAATATTTGAAGTTGAAATTGAGAATTAGTTGTAGGAGAATATGTTCAATTCAGATGTTCGGTTCCGAGGTTAGGTTGGGTTCCACGGTTTGATTCTCAAGGTTCAGTTTCGATTTGGTTCAAATCTAGGTTTCGGTTCAGTTTGAGGTCTGATTCTTTAATTTTGAAGAACCGGAACCAAACTGATCATTCAGCGGTTTCAGTTTGATTCAGGACCGTTGACCGGTTCGATTTGAGTTTTGATCCGGTTCGATTCAGGTCCGGTTTCGAATCGCGGTTATGCCTACTTGTGAAGGATGTAGGAAATAAATTTACAAGGGACATCCTCCGTTATACTAGTAAGAGGCATTTTAGATGAATTTACGCTTATAACTAGGACTTTTCCAATTCCTTAATTCAAAGAATGTATTTAAAACACTCTCAAATATATAAATCAATTCCACTAAAACTTTTGATTTGTTTGCTAGTAAGGGTGGAAATTCTTGAGCTAGCTAGACCAGACTAGTCTGCCTCTGTTATGATCAAGGATCTAGTGGAAAAATATGAGTGGAAACGGAAAGGACATTTTTTTTTTACAGTATGGGTTCAACTCAACCCTTCTATATTCAGCCGCCTTAGAATTTTTATTTATAAAATTTATTTAAAGAAGAATTCTTAAGAAATGTTAAAATTATTAAGACTCTTCTTATTTAGTTTAAGTATAAATGATTCTTTTAATTTAGTCTACCTATATGTAAAAATACATAAATATATATATATATATATATATATATATGATAAAGTAATGTTATTATAAGATTGTCAAAATATTGAGGTTTTTTTCCAACTTTAAATTTAAAAATTAACTATCTCCTAAAATAAAGTGTTTTAAGAAATAGTACCTTGGTCGATATGATTCGACCAAAAATGGGTAAAAAATTACCCTTACATTTATAAGTTACTGATAAGCATTTTTCAAATATTCATATATCTTTCATCCGAACTCCAAATCATAATCACAATCTGTAAGATTATACAATTAATATTCACACTTACAACTTTTATCAAAGAATATCTCATAAATTTGAACTTCTACAAAGTTAAAATCAATCTCAAAATCGCTACCACGCAACCATCACAGTCAAATAGTCACAATCACAGTCAAACAATCACAATCACATGATTACACAGTCACAATCACACAGTCAGAGTCACAATCACACTGTCAGAGTCACATAGTCAGAATCTTAGTCAAATTCACATTTATAACTGTGTCGCAATGTCATTCACATACATAATTTTTAGTTATAATGACAGTTATAATATTTAGTCATATTTTCTTAATTACAATATCAGCCACATATATAATATTCAGTCATATATCTCAATTATAATGACAATTATAAATACTCAATCACAACTATAATGTCAGTCACAGTTACAATATAATTTTACGTATTTAAAAAAATATTTTAACATGTCCAAACCTTAAGAAAATTTAATATTCACATTAATAGTTATCTATAAATATATTTGACACTGTTAACTGTGAATAGTGATTTTCACTATTCAAGGTGAACAATATTTTTAAAAAAAATGTTTAAAAAAATATAATATTCGAATGGAGAATGATAAAATAAAGGTATAAATATGGTGAAAATCAACTTAGCAATATAATTTAGATTAAATATGAAGAATTTTAAAAAATTAAGACTAATTATATGAAAGTCATTATAAATTTGTCCTTTTTTAGAAGTAATCATGAGGGAAAGGATTTTTTTTAATTATTCTCTATTTATTTAAATAACTTTTTTTTTTCTAAAAACCAAAAAATTAAATAAACATTAACCATAGGTGATATGTTTTTTAAAAAACAATTATTTTTTTTAAAATTATATATGAGTCAAGGGACCCATGAGCCCATCTATATTGGCCCCATTAAAAGATTAGCCTACTAACGTCAGCCAACATGACCCACTTGCTCTAAATAAAAGAGGCCGAGGGTCCAAATAAATTAAAATTACATTAAAAAGTTCCCCCCATCCAAAGATTTTTTATGCTGCCCAGTTGTTTTGTCATGTGTGTGTATATATATATATATATATATATATATATATATATATGTAAAAATCTATTTTATTTTATTTTTTTATTAAAACAAAAATCATATTTATTTATTTTTCTAAGAATGTATATTGCTTACCATGAGAGTTGAGTTATGACTCATATCGATCGATTAGTTAAAGGGAGATATTTGGAGTTATAAGATATGTGTATCCATCTAATAATCAAAATATGGATTACGGAATAACTCAGGCGTGTGGGAACGAAATATTTCATCCGAAAAAAATTATCGAGTTATATTCAAAATTAATTAGTTAATAAATAGGAGATATACCTAGTGATCTTCCAATAAAAAGTATATCTTATCAAAGAAATTCATCACTTCTAAAAAAAAATTATATTACCATAAACATACATGTTTTGTGTATACATATAAGAGAATGTATTTTAGATTTTTTTTTTTATTTATTTGAAAGGTATAACATTCGCTTTTTTAATACAAACAATCGATGTTTGATTAAATAACAATCATTTGAAAAAAAAAAAAAACATCCACCATGTGGGTGGTGGTGTAATCACTCATTTTGATATCTTAGTTTCTTCCAAGTTACATTTTCATAATAATGTTCACAATTAATGCTTCAAACTAGTGGCCGTGGAAGCAAAGATCTCTTTGAATCTTCTTCGCTTGAAATTGAAACTTGAAAGTTAAATGATTTTAGGATAAAGAAGGAGTTGTAATAATAATAATAATAATAATAAGATCTGTTTACGACTATTTTTTGTTCGAATGATAAATGGGAAGTTAACTTCTCGAATGAACCTCTCTTAACAGTGAATTTGTTTGGTTAATATGAAACTGAAATCAAATTTAGCAAGCAAACAAGAAAAAAACACAGAGACACTGATTTACGTGGTTCAGGGGAGAATAGCTCCAACATACTTGTACATGAGAAATGGAGGTGTATTTTATTAATTGCTCAAGGTCAAGATCGACCCAAGCTACAAGTGGGGGATGGTGATACAAGAATACATATGATAAGTCTGGCTTATATCCACTTATTCATGCATTCTTAGCTTACTATTTTATTAGATTTCGTGTCATTTAATATATTTTGTAGTTTATTTTATGTTTTATTTGTTGGAAGCATTGATACATGGATCTTGGGGCATTTGTACATGTTTTGGTACCATACGGACGCATCAGAAGCACGCAGAAAAATCAGAAACGCGGAAAACACACAAACCTGGAACCTGCCACGCGTCGCGACGCGCCCTCGCTGCTAGACCCGGCCACGGTTCCGGTTCGGAACCGGAACCGAACCGGTTGGAACCAGAAGGTTCCGGTTCCGGTTCTGGAACCGAACCGGAAGGGGACCGGTGGAACCGTACGGTTCCACCGGTTCGAACGGTTCCAACAGGAACCCTACGCCCCCAACGGCTACTAGCCGTTGGGGGGGCAGGGAGCCGTTTGGCTCCCTACCCAAATAAAAAAAAATTAAAAAATAAAAATTATTTTTATTATATAAAATATAAATTACTAATGTACCCCTAATAACGGTAATAAAACTGTTATATTTATGGGCATTTTTGGTATCAAAAAAATTCTAAAATTCTATAAATATGATTCATTTTTCATAATTTCATCACACCAAATTCTCAACTCTCTCATTTTCTATAATTCTCTTATTCACAATCTCACTTCAATACAATTCTCTTATAATCTTATATTCTTATTCTCAATCTCAATTCATTTAGTTGTTAATTTGTTATCATTCGCATCGCAATTATTCAATTTTCTTATTTTTCTTCCTAATTTCTCAAACGAAAAATGGCAAGCTCATCTGAGAACATAATGTCAAATATGCCAACCCAAGAGAGCGGCCCTAGTGTCAGTGCACAATCACGGAGAAGAGAAGTTAAGGCTCGGTCCTCGGATATTTTCAAAATTCATTTTACTTTGGAACGCCTAGAAGATGGTTCACAATGAGCAATTTGCAACTATTGTGGGGTTATCTATAAATTTTCTGGTGGATACGGCAATATGATCAAACACATAGAACAAATCATCCGGTTGAATTTGGCATTGATACGAGACTCAAATGGCCAGGTACGTATCATCTAGTAGAGGTACGAGTAGTGTAGATTTATTTAAATATTCTGATGCAAAAAATAGAGAAGAATTTGCGAAATTAACTTGTATACATCTTTCTTTAAGCTTTGGTGAAAAACTTCATTTTACTAATTACGTGCATAATGCTTTAAACCCTGCTGCATGTAGAATGACTCGAAACACAACAAAACGTCATATTTTCAAATTATATAAAGATGGTAAAATTATTTTAAATTAAATATTTAAAGAGATGAAAGGTCGTATTTCTATATGTTCTGATATTTGGAGTGACCATTGGCAAACACACTCATACATGGGTGTGACTTGTCATTGGATTGATGCATCATTTACCATGAAAAAAAGACTTATTGCATTTAGAGTTTTTGATGACCCACATACTGCACATAATATTTATAGAATGATGAAGGTAATTTTTGATGAATATGGTTTAGTAGAAAAAATTTTAACAATTGGATTTGATAATGCATCTGCAAATACTACATCCATTCATGATTTAAAATCCTTATGTGAACCAAATTTAGGGGGTCGATTTTTTCATATTCGTTGTACATGTCATGTCCTTAACATATGTGTGCAAGACGGACTAAAATTATTATCACCTTTCCTTGATCCAATTAAAATGGCACTTAACTGTATTTGGTCATATTCTCAAGTTATGAGAGAATGGACCAAGTTTTGTAAAATAAATTGTATTAAACCGATTAAATTTTCAAGAGATGTTCCAACACGTTGGAATTCTACTTATTTTCTTTTATGTCAAGCATTTCAATACAAAGATGCATTATGTAGTTTTTTTTCTCAACATGTTCAAAATATCACACTTTATCCTAGTCAATGGGATATTTGTGAGAATTTTTTAGATATTTTAAGAGTTTTTAATGATGCTACTTTAGTTTTTAGCGGTGTTTATTATCCTACAGCACATTTATTTCTTCTTGAGAGTTTGAATATTGTTGGCACTCTCGATGAGCATGTTGACAGTGACGACCCTAATGATATTGTTTTGCTCGAAGCCATTATTGCTATGAAGGTAAAATCGTCGCGAAGCGCCTTCGCTGAATGCCATACAAAATATCGAGACTTGGGCACCGCGGCGCCCCGCAGCGACCCAGAATGCTGATTTTAGGGTTTTTACATGCCCAATGACTTCAAGGCTCTATTATAAATAGATTAGTTCATCCAAACTCAAGGGATGAGGCTAATACACAGCACAAAACACAAAAACACATATTTTTAGAGATTCAATGAGGGGGATTGAAGAGCGACAAGAGGAGACGAATGCGATGACGTCCGAAGACGAAGAGATTCAATTTGGGTTTTATCTTCTTGTTTCTTTCTTAGAACTCTAATGATTTCCATTAGATTCATAACTTTGTTTTTATTGTTTTTATCTTTAGTCATGAACTAATTCCTTAATTCTGGAGAATGATGTAACTGATGCTTGAACCTTTGTTTTAATTGTCGATTTTGTTATGAAGTTTTATTAAGTTTATTTATATTCTTTTGAGTTTACTGCTTCTTGATTGCTGGCCACAATTTGAGATGATGCATGTTTAGAATCTATCACTCGAGAGAGGGGATTTTGAATAGATCTAGAGAATATAACTTAGGAGTTTTATAGAGTTCGAGAAAATATATAAGTTCATTTTGAAGTCGTTAATATAGAATCACAAGGTGTAATGAGTTGTTAACTACTAGATTTTTATAGAGATATCGAAGTCTATAATTGATGATATTTTCACTGATACTCGAGAGAGGGATTGGATAATTTCGGAGTCTTGACTTATAAACAATATAACTGAATAAAGATTAATTGACATGACAAATACATAGAGGATAGATAGGTGAAATCAGACTCTAGAATATCTATTGTATTAGTTCCTCATATCTACATATTTTTATATTTTATATTTATTTATTAAAATCTTTATTATTTATCTTCTAAATAAAGTTAGGATTATCAATTGTAGTATTTAGTGTGAGTTAACGCAATTCATGTGGGTTCGACACTCTAAACTCATTTATACTAAAACTTGACACCGTACATTTGCGGTACAATATAAAATATCACAACAACAAAAAATAAGTTCATCGAGTCTTAAAACAAGCCCGAAAAAAATCTCTCAGGTGGTCGAGTGCTAATATGCTTTCTCTCTCGATCACTAACTCTTCAACTCTCAACTTCTCTCTAAGTGGTGAAATGTAAAATTTGATAACCCTTGTATATGAGACTTCAACCCCTTTATATAGGCTCTCAAATCCACTATTCTACTAATATATGATGTCAGTCATCGTCACTAGGCCACCATTGCCCCATGTTGCTTTCCACGACCACTTAACAAATATTGGTACTGCCACTAGGTTCTACCACCCTTATCAGCAAAAACCCATCATTACAAATTTTTAACCACTGCTACACACTTTGTTGATGCGACAACTTATGAATCAACCGCTCCGACGTTGTTCCGTCATATGAATAACTAGAAATATTCTTCTATTGAGAGCCAATAATCAACTTCTATCATTATTAACCTTTTATAAGCCCAAACTCCCAGATAAGACATATGTCATATGACCTAGCCCTCCAGAGCCACATCTACTTACTTAGAGCATACATCATATGACTTAAATATAGATTGACATGTGATCCCATCTTTGTTCCGCGGGTAGGTATACCGAGACAGATGATATTTTTCAAAACTCCCTCTAACTTTGTCAACTAGGTCGGGTCGACATGCATGGACATCATCAGGTCGGGCTCAAAAAATTCTCTAATAACCCCAAATCCATAATTTATTCACTAGGTCGGGTTAGTATGATAACTCACTTCATCCATAATACACTCTGCTATTCGGGTGAGCTACTCTGGATAACAGGGTTGGGTCCTTCTGTCAAACTCCCTATTTTTCTTCAGACCTCTGGCCTTTATTATACATTTTTGGCTAAGTACAATACCCATTATGTCCTACCTTAGTGTATGAACTTTCCTTAGGGTAAAAAACCATCATCAATATTTGTCCCATAGTTCTCGGTATCAAGTGGTTGGTGAGTTGATGTCGGGAACTTTATAAAAGCTGGTAGTGTAGATTGACCTGTCCTCAGGTTATTAGCTTTTGAAAACTTAGTATAGCCTTAGCTCCCCCTAAATCTATATACCTCGGGTTAGGTTGCTCCATATATTGCCAAAGATTCCCTTTTGATGACGATTGTCTTTCTTTTATCGTCAGTTGAAAAGGTTTTCCTAGGGTTTCTGAATCATCCCAAGGAAAATAAGATAGCATAATGGTCTTCCTTAAATGCTTATCACATCCATCAAATCCTTTTTGGTTCGTCTCCCCAACGTGTAAGGGTGGCAGAAAAGCCCGGGCCCGAACCAGCCCGGACTGGCCCGCCCAGGCTTTGGCCCGGCCGGAGGTAAAATACCCGGGTCGGGCCTTATACTCAAAAGCCCGGTTCGGGGTCGGGCTTAGCATTTTTGACCCGGGCTCGGCCCGACCCGGGCTTAAACCAAAAAAAAAACACACATATATATATATATATATTAATATGTTTGTAACATTTTTATTTGTTTGTAACATTTAAATTGTTAATTTATCGATGAAACTTTTGATTTATTTATAAATTGTCTTTGTATATAATATCAATATATTTTGTATTTGTATGTTTTTAATTTTTTAATTTTGTTTTTAAAAAAAGGGCCGGATAAAGCAAGGCTCAGTGTAAGTATGACTTAGCAAAACCCTAGATAAAACAAGGTTCGGTTAACAACAAACATAAGCCCATAACAATTGTGAGTGTAACTTGGACTAACCTTTCTCCTCGGGTCGTTTCTTTCTAGGGATGTTAGACTCTAGTAGCTCTTCTCCAAGACCCCTTAACTCGTCTAAATTTACTTTCGATTCCCTACTAACCAAACAAATCCGCTACCGATGGTGGTTCATTCGAGGAGTTAACTTCATATATTACCCTTCGAACGAAAAATAACCATCAACAAGATATCTTTTTCTTTTTCTGTTTTTGAAGGAAAAAATAATAATAATAATTTCGGTATCACTCCATTAATTTTGACATGTCGACTACAGTTATTCACTTGAAAAGAAAATATAACCTCTTGAAGAGGTTATTTTTCCCGCCTGTTGTATAATGTTATTCAGTTTGTTGATGGTGTTTTCAGGCACTATGATATTTAAAACAGCACGACAATGGTAGAAGAGTAATTCCCTTCTTGGGTGAGATCACTAACACCGACCCGACCCATAAAAAGCCAGCAGTAAGGGCCCAAGCGTTTTACAATAAAAGACCGACCACAAAATGAAGATACCGAGCACTTGATGATCGGCAACCGATCACACGATCCAAGATGACCGGGCACTCATCAGGTCAACAGAAGCACTCCCAGTACAAAAGACTATCATGACCGACCACATGAAGACCGGGAGCATGGCAGGATATGCTCCAGAAGATAAGTTACCCTATTTTCATGGGAAAACTGAGGAGTCAGAGTCCTAGTAGGATAAAGGAAATAAAAGATAGATTTGATAAAGGTTTCCTTGAGGGAGCAGGAGATTGTTTCAACTAGGAAACCTTATACTAAGAGGAATCTGATTCCTTCACTATTATAAATAGGAGAGTAGAGTATGTGTAAAAGAGGATCAGAATCAAACTTGTAAAAAAGAGAGAAGAGTTACGAGTTTCAGCAATAAAAACATAGTCATGTTTGTGCCCGTGGACGTAGGTCGGACAAACATCCGCCGAACCACGTTAAATCTCTTTGTCGATTGGCGCATTATCTACCTTCCGCTAAGTTTGCTTTTGGTTTCCCCCATAACCAAACAAATTCACTATTGAATGAGGATTACCTCGGAGTGATATTCTCATATTGCCCTGAGACCAAAATCCACCGTCAACACAGTTTATTATAACTTAAGTCGTATTTCGTATGCATTCTCAACACTTACATAGACTCCGAGTGTTAGGGTTCGATAAACAATTTCATATGAGAAGTGTGAATAAAATTATGTGGGTCAACCCCAAGGGGTTGCCTCAGTGGTAAAAACTTTGGGTTTGAGTGGTTTGCTCCCTCTCAGGTTCAAGGTTCGAATCCCACTAGATGCATTTCCTTGGGGCCATGCCCCCTGGTGTGAAAAGCAAGCGACTTACCCTGATCTGTGTTGGGAAACTTCTGAGGGCACGGGGCACAGGTCCCGGGGATTAGTCGATGTGCGCGTAAGCTGGCCCGGACACCCCGGTTATCCAAAAAAAAAAAATTATGCGGGTCGGAGTCAAACCCATAATGATATCCAAATTAGATAAAATATTATCTTCATGTTTAAAAATCATCAATTAATTCAATCTCGGGCCCAAACCTTCACATGTTTAAATTATTTAATGTATCGAATGATTTTTATTTTGATATATTAATTGATAATACAACACCAAATAAATGTGATAATGCATTTCACAATAAACACATTGACTATTCCATTTTATAGTCAAACTCATACGATTTGCATGCCTGTTTTTTTTATTTTCTTTAATAAAAATGTTTTGGTCAAGTTGGGCGTGATGAGGAAGAGAAGTCAACAATTTGATCCTATGATAACTCTCTTCAATTTGATTTTTGAGAACTACTCCCCATCTAAGCAAATTCATTTTCAATTTTGTTGACTAATTGCAACAAGTTCATTGAAAATCAAGTTGCAATATTATTATTTTGGCATTTTATTTTATTTCTTAATATTTGCAAGGAAAGAGCATTAATATATATATTGAAATTGCTGGAAACATTACTGTCAAATTATCCTTTCCAGATTTAAGCGGAACATGTAAAATCTCCAGCTATCTCAGACACTTACAAGAAACGCACTTTCTGGATTCGAATCCAGAACCTGAAGATCAGACCATAAACCATACACCACCAAACTACGTCCTTTCGGGACTTGCCAACTAATACGACATCAAATTACCATTAAATTTGTAAATCTCTTTTTAGGGTAAATATTATTTTAGCCATATAGTTTGAGTTAATTATTATTTAAAAAAAAAATAAATTCAAATCATCTTTATCATTATTTTCTTAACCGTCGGATCTAATTTTTCCAAAGTAAAATAGTAATTTTGTTTAATATAATTTCAAATTCAAAAAAATCTGACATATAATGAGTGAAAAATATAGAATAATTAAGTAGATTTCAGTAGAAACAAATAAACAACAATAACTTTTTGAGTAACATTTAAAAATTAGACAAAGAGTTGGGAAAATTACCAAATTTGACTTTGAAAGTTTGGTAATTAAATTGCCGTATAGAACACAACCACCAAATTGGACTTGAGTGTTAGGTTTTGAAATTGACATTCAAATCAAATGATTGTAATTAAACAATTATCACACACACGTAGGCCGTAAACTTAAAATACACTCGTGTCTTTATCATTTCAAATCTACGTACTCAATTGATTGATATTCTTTGACTCTTTTGCCTATATTTCGTTCTAATCTTAAAACTTATTTTGTTTGCTTGCAAATATAGATATCGTTTAAATAATGTAATGACAAAAATTAGATGTATTATTAATCCTATTAATACTAAAATTATACCTAACTTAAATAAAACGAAACAATTGATGTAAGAGGGAGTTGAATAAACTAATAAAATAAAAATAGAAATTTAAAATTACTTTGGAAAATTTTATGAGAATGAAAATTTAGGGTTACAACTTCTCCTAAACATACGAACAAATTTTATGCACTTTTTTATCCAATTGGGCAATTAACATGAGTTATTAACCTAGAACGTAAGTTTATCTACAAGCCTCTTCTGACGGTCAGATAGAAATGCCAACTTAATTCAATTACCTATATTCCTAATTTAAGTCAAACTCATTAAGAACATGTTCTAATATTGGCTACGCATGTCTTGCATGTATATTCATATCATGCACGGAAATCTATTCATTAAGAAGTACGTTCACGAGCTATTATTCACAAGGTAAATTCTCTTTTCCAAGTTCCTAAGGATTTACCATAGCATTCCTATTGTCAGCCACAATAAAACACATTAAGTATAGAGAATAATATATAACTCAAGCAATACTCAAAAGAATAAAAAGATGCAAATTAAATTAAATAAATTATTCAGGATCCATTACAATCATAAACTAATTAATTAGTTACACATAACCGTCATTATGCACAAACTTTTCATTATTACAAAGCAAGAACTCATAAATATTAAACTAAAAGAGAAAAGAAAGAAAGAACTCGTTTTGGTAAGATCCTCTACTTCAATCTTTGGTATGGGTTGAAGTTTTGTTCTTACCTTACTCTCGACGTTTTTCTGTACTCTTGAGTCTCCAAATGTATGATGATTTGGGGTTAAGACAGACTTGTTCTTTTATAATGGCTTATAAGAATTTTCCTTCTTAAGAAATTTGAGTTTTTCACACACCAAAATACACTGCAATGAGTCGTGACGTGTACTCTGGCTCACCGAAGACGGCCCATTTGATCTCTAATTTTGCCGTTTTTTGCTCGATAAGTCTGACTTGGTCTTATTATGGTCATGACCTACAAAACATACTCAAAACACATCAACACGCTCATAAAGCTCGAAATAACCCACAAAATATAAAATAAAGAGGCGGTAAATATATATATATATTGACTGTTTATCATGACACAATTATAAAAAAGAAAAGATAATAGTAAAAGAAAAGATAATAGTAGGAGAAAAGATTATGGGTTTTGAGCCATCATTATCATTAATGGAGAATAACTCTCTTGTTTATATAAAATCCCAAAAGAAATCATCACGGTGAAAGCTAAGTTTAAGCTAAGTCTAATTGGTTTATACGCACTATAAATTTATTAGTTATATACAATTACTTTTAAAAGAAAATGACACATAAACTCCAAATATGTGTACAAATGGATTCTTAAATTCTTACAGTTTCATATTTGAACATCCTTACATTCTTCAATTTAGAGCCGGTTCTAGTGTTGTCGGGGCTAAATGTGATTTTTATATTTTGAGACCTATGTCTATAATAAAATATTACAATAAAAAAAAATTGGGATCCCTAACTATTAGTTATTTGTAAATTATAATAAAAAAAAATCATGAGTCATGGACGGACTGTCTAGCCCGTCTATGGCAAGGTCCGGCGCAACTTCAATTAATGAATTTCCTTTATTTAAATAAAAAAAAACCCAATAACACGAGTATTTTGGATGTTAATTTCTGAAACAATGAGGATCTATTTGTTGATTTCTTAGCAAAAATTATCTTAAAGTTTGTCTTAAATAAGAGTTGATTCAAAATTATAAATCATGACTACACGTTCATATCTAATAAATTAATAAATAATATTAACTAAGTGATTTTTTATAATCAATAATTAATAAATAAATTATAATTTTTTTTTTAAAAAAAACGAACAATATTTTTATAAATTATTAATATCATTCCCATTATAATTCCATTTACTTTTCCTACAATTAAATAACCAAATTTATTTTTATTTCAATTCACCATTTCCATTCCAATTCATTTTGATCCTATCTTTTTAATCATCCATGCTTCCGGTTCACTGTTCTGGAAGCAAAACCCCCACGCACGCTTCCCTATAATTAACAACATCACTCCCCCATCAACTACGCAATTTACCATCAAATCTGTTTCCTAAAGTTGTAATTATCATGCCCCTCGGCCTTGTATGTAGCCCCCTCGTGCATATGCTTTTGAGATTTTATAAATTTAAATTATTTATAAATATATAAATATATGGATAAATATCTTCCCAATATTTATGGTTCAAATCCAAAAAATATGTTTCTTGTAAGAATTCGAGATAATTGAAGATTTTATATGTTCCACTTAAATCCGAAAAGAATGATTTGATGATGAAATTTTTAATGATTTGGAAAAAAAATGACTGTTACTTAATTCCATCCATCACCATCTTATTTGACGATGGTCACTAAACTTATGTATTGGTAAATTCGTAAATACCTTTAACTAAAATAAAGAAGTTGAATGATAGGTCCAAAAAAATATAATAAAAAATAATTTTTAAAAAATATATGTTTAATAAATGAAATTAAATTATAAAAGGAAAAATAAAGGCCCTTCCCCAAATCAAAGGCCTTCTCAAGTGAGGTAATAAAACCGACCAATCGAACCCTCTGTGGTCCCCACAAAACCTTTCTCTAATCCCCCTCATTACACGCATTCATTATTATATTATCAAACGTGTTTCCACTTCATCCTCTCGCATCCCAGCCGTCCGTTTCTCATCACTACAATGCTTTAGCAAAATTCCAACGGCCCTGATCTGGTTATGTAAATTCAAAACCACACGCGCCGGGTGGTGCCTAAACCTAAGTATTAAGTTACAAAGTCCAACAGTTTGACCAAAGACCATTAGAGAAAGTGAGAGAATATTAATATTAATTAAAATAAAAATTAAATATTAAATATTAAAAAAGCGATTGATGACGTCAGATACCTTTGACTCTTTCTCTCTCTTCTTTAAACACACCCATTCCGCTCACCTCTTTCTCCACTTGTGAATTCTGATTTTCCTTTTCACCGGAGCCTTGAATTTTCCCACACTTTCTCGCCTAATTTTCTTGCTTCCCAAACAGGGAAAAAATGGTTAGAGATAATTTGTACATTACGGTTCCGAGTTTCTTCAGATGTCCGATATCACTGGACGTAATGAAATCACCTGTGAGTCTCTGCACGGGTGTCACATACGACCGAGCCAGCATCCAACGGTGGCTAGACAGTGGCAACAACACGTGTCCGGCCACCATGCAGGTTCTTCAAAGCAAAGAGTTCGTTCCGAATCGCACCTTACACCGCCTTATCCAGATCTGGTCCGACTCGGTCCAACACCGAGCCGACTCGTCTGAGTCGGTCACTGCGAGAATCCTCTCTCAAGACGAAGTCAAAGACATAATCAGCATCGCCGTGACAAAGAACGAGGATTTTTCGGAGAATCTGTCGAAAATTATCGCGTTCGCTAAAGAATCCGATGAGAACAAGAAATTCCTGGCGAAATTCGACGGGTTAGTTGCGATGATGATTGACGTTTTAAGTAATGTCGACGATGTGAATATATTAAAGCAAGTAATTAGGGTTTTGGATTTGATTTTGAACAAAATTGAAGATCAAGAACAGTTGAAGAACTTGATATTGAAACGGAATCAAGACTGCTTGAATTCACTGCTTCTCGTGTTAAAGCAACAAGAAAGCGTCGATTCAAGAATTGAATCTCTTAAAATCCTTGAATTCATCGCCGTCAACGCTGATTCGAAGGTAAAAATCGCTGAGAAAGATGGATTATTAGCCGAAATCTTAAGATCGCTGAGTTTAGATTCCGATCTGAGAGTAATTGAGGCAAGTTTATCTTCTCTAATCGCGATTTCATCGTCGAAAAGCGCGAAAACAAAGTTGATTAATCTGAACGTGATCACAGAGTTGAGAAAATTGATAACCGATCGAAACGATAACGGTAACGGAAATAAGAGTGGAAACGGCGCCGTTTTGCTGACGGAGAAGGCGTTGAAGCTCGCGGAGATACTATGCTCGTGCAAGCAAGGGAGAGTGGAGATATGCAAAGACGCGGGTTTACTAAACGGTGTCGTGCAGAAGATGTTGAAAGTATCTGGTGTGGCTACGGAGCACGCGGTGACGATACTGTGGATCGTGTGTTATTTGTTTAGGGATCAGACGGCGCAGGAGGCGGTCTCGAGTAGCAATGTGTTGACCAAGATATTGCTGCTGATGCAGAGTAATTGCTCGCCTGCTGTGCGCCAAATGAGCGCCGATTTGTTGAAGATTTTTAGGGTTAATTACAAGTCTTGTCTTTCTAGTTATGATACTAAAACAACTCATATTATGCCCTTTTAATTTGAGTCTTGGCAAAAAAAAAAAAAAAAAATTGTTTAAATGGTAGTTTAAAAGGAATTGTTTTTGTAAATCAAAGGAAATTTTGCAAGTGTAACTTTTTCAATATTATAAATATAATTTACTTCCCGAAGGAGCGCAGTCCAGTAATTTGAGTTTTGATATATTGTTCATGAATAACACTCTTATAAGAATATGAGACAGCAACAGTGATTTATTCACGCATTCGTATCGATGACGTGAGATTTCTCCGATATTTAAAAAATAAATAAATAAAATTTACTTTTAAAAAAACAGTAATAAGTAAAGTTAGGGTTTTGTTTTGATTTATTCAATGTTGTTTTATATGAAGATGCAAAATGTTATGACTTAAAATTTTTGTAATTCAACTCATTTACAGCCCCCCACGGATTATATTGTTTTTTAAAAGATGCATGTTTTAGTTCTTTATTCATGCTTCCCATTTGACCAAAGTCTCCTTTGTTGAGTTGCCCAGAGCAAGAGCTTCCATTAATTACAGATAAAGCATTTAACAATTTTTTTTTAAAAAAAAATTATTTTAGAATAAGACAGAGAGACAAAGTGCCAAAAATGCTCAAGTGGGTTATCTTTATTGTTGCTGAAATGCAATGTAAATATAACTTCTATAAAGCTCTCTCTTTCTATTTAAAATTTTGTTTGTTGTTTTTCTTTTATTATTATTAACATAGGGCTCGTATTTTATGCAGGTTGAGTATATATTTAATTATAATTTTGGGTTATGCTATCGAGTGTTCTAAGGGCATTCGTTAAGAATTCATTTAAGGAAAGTTTTAACATTATTTTTATGGGAAATGAAAAAAATTATCAAATCATTAATTATTTTTTTATTCTTCCCATGAAAATTTTCCTAAAATGAATCCTTAACGAGTGTCCTTATGGCACTAATTAGCATTTCCTTATAATTTTATATCATAACAAAATCATAATAATATTTTAGGTATTGATCATGTAAATTATTCAGATTTACTTGGTTTTAAAATATAAATGAAAAATTTGTTTACTTACACTTAATATTTATGTCTCATTTATATCTATCAATTATCAAATAGTATTTCTAATTCACATTAGAGTTTTTCTCTCATTTTACTCTCTCATTTGAAAATAAATTGCTAGTTATAAATAACTTTAAAAAGATTTAATTTTCCTTTTGGAAGAATTCCAATAAAATTTAATGTAATTTATACAATTTAAGCTTAATTTTTTTTATCGAATACGAAATCTTGGCCGTCACTATGTAAGAGCTAATAACCAAAATGTGCATTATGAAACATAATAATTAATAAAAAATTCATAAAACAAACTTATAGAAATAATTCAAAGTAAAATAACAAAAACCAATAGACCCAAAAATTAAAAAAATTAGGTAGATTTTGTGGACGACTGTTATTCATGTCTATTATTTTAGTAGGAAATTATGTTTTAATATTGTAATAGGTTTTTTTTATTTTAGTCATACATAGGAGATTCTATTTTTATATCGTTATAAGTTTCTTATTTTAATAATTTATTATTCTAATTTTATAATTTAAAATTTTTTAAAAATTAATTTTAGAAATATTTTAATTTTATAATTTAACAATAAAAAATTATTATAGAAATTAGGTGACACATATTAAATTAATAGGCTTCTTATTTTAATAGAAGATTATGTTTTTATTTTATTATAGGTTTTTAATTTTATTTTTAATAATAAAATTAATTTTAGAGATATTTTAATTTTAAAATTTAACAAATTGTTATTGTAATAGACTTCTTATTTAATATAATTTAATAATGAGCCACCACATGACACGATAAGAAGACTAAAAAAAAAATATAAAAAGGAAGATTGTTTTACCATTCCAATCTCTATATACCTTGTATTGAAATTTGAAAGATTGGCCCTAGGGAAAAAAAAATACCCTCTCTAATTACGAGCTTAATAATATTTGAAGTAGAAGAGAATTTTACTAAGTCTAGAATCATTAGTTGAATGTGAGAGACTCTTATGATAACTATTATGAATACAAAAACATTAATCGTTTATTCAAGCTAGTTCTTAGGGATGACAATGTGGAGGGGAGGAGAGAAAATCGACATCCTCAGTATATATTTCCGATAATTTTTAGATATTTTCGTCATGTTCTTGTCCTTTTTATAATTGTTTTAGGGGAGTGGATGAGAATCCCCGAATAATAAAATGGGATCCCCGAAAGTCCCTGAATCCCGAATAACATATAAGTTTTTTCTTAAAATAAATTTAAGTCATTTTGTTGACGGCTGATTTTGGTCTCAGGGTAATATTGGAATATCACTCCCGAGGAAATCCTCCCTCAATAGTGAATTTGTTTGGTTATGGGGGACCAAAGGCAAACTTAGCAAAAGACAGATAAATGCACCAATCAACAAGGAGATTTAACGTGGTTCGGCGGATCTTGGTCCGACCTACGTCCACGGGCACAAACATGATGATACTTTTTATTACTGAAATATGCTTCTCGGATCTTTTTTGTGTTTACAAGTCAGGCTTGATGATTCTGATGCCCACTTTTAACCTTCCACTTGTTCTCCCCCTTACCTATGCTCTACCCTCCTATTTATAATAGTGTAGAAATCATATTCCTATTTGTACAAGAATTTCCTAGTTGAAACAATTTCGTTTCCCATAAGGATTCCTAGTCAAAACTGTTCCCTTTCCCATAAGGATTCATAATCAAAACTACATTTACTTCATTTATCCTATTAGGATATTAACTCACCAGTTTTCCTCATGAAAATAGGATAACTTGTCATCTTATCCACAAGGATATGGTATTATCTTCAGGAGCACGCCTCGCTATATGGTCGGTCTTCATGAGGTCGGTCACAATAGTTTTTTTGTACTGAGAGTGCTGCTGTCGACCTGATAATTGCCCGGTCATCCAATCTTTAAGTGTCGGTTTAACGATCTTAAGTGCTCGACCCCTGACTCATGTGGTCGGGTCGGTATTAATGATCCGGACCAATAAGGGAATTACCCTTTTACCCCTGTCGTGCTGCTTAAATGACATAGTGCCCGGAAAACACCATCAACATCTGTCCCCTAGTTCTCGGTTCCAACGAGTATATAAGTTGGTGCCGGGAACTATAAAAAGATGGTGTGCTGATCGCCTTGCTGGTGGTCGCTCCAGAAATCACAGAGAAAAACGCATTGGCTGCAAATCTGGTCATTCCTGCCACCTTCATGTGCTCAGTCAACGAGGATCCCGATATCTACCCGTGGAGACAATGCTTTGCCCTTATGCTGACGACGATCGACTCGGTGGGACGTAACCCGACCCCGAGCTGAAATGAACACTTGCTCCGGGGGAAATGTTACGTCCCCAGACCAAAAGGACTGACTCGGTGGGACATGACCCGACCCCGAGCTGAGAAGAACACCTGGCCCTGGGGGGTTGTCACGTCCCCAGGCCAAAAGAACGGACTCGGTGGGACGTAACCCAACCCCGAGCTGAGATGAACACTTGGCCCTGGGGGAATGTTATGTCCCCAGACCAAGAGGACGGACTCGGTGGGACATGACCGACCCCGAGCTGAGATGAACACTTGGCCCTGGGGGAATGTTATGTCCCCAGACCAAAAGACGGACTCGGTGGGACATGACCCGACCCCGAGCTGAGATGAACACTTGGTCCTGGGGGAATGTTACGTCCCCAGACCAAAAGGACGGACTCGGTGGGACATAACCCGACCCCGAGCTGAGAGAAACCAAGTGACATCGGCGGAACGAATCCAGCTCGAGCCGAATAAACAAGTGGCCTCGGCGGAACGAATCCAGCCCCGAGCCGAATAATCCAAGTGGCCTTAGCGGAACGAATCCAGCCCCGAGCCAGGTAATCCAAGTGGCCTTGGCGGAACGAATCCAGCCTCGAGCCAGGTAATCCAAGCGGTCTCGGCGGAACGAAATCCAGCCCCGAGCCGAATAAACAAGTGGCCTCGGCGGAACGAAATCCAGCCCCGAGCCAGGTAATCCAAGTGGCCTTGGCGGAACGAATCCAGCCCCGAGCCAGGTAATCCAAGCGGTCTCGGCGGAACGAAATCCAGCCCCGAGCCGAATAAACAAGTGGCCTCGGCGGAACGAAATCCAGCCCCGAGCCGATAACCAAGCGGCCTCGGCGGAACGAAATCCAGCCCCGAGCCGAATAAACATCGGCCTCGGCGGTACAAGAGCAGACCCGAGTGGGAAAGAAACATCGGTCTCGGCGGTACAAGAGCAGACCCGAGCCGGAAAGAACATCGATCTCGGCGGTACAAGAGCAGACCCGAGTTGGAAAGAAACATCGGTCTCGGCGGTACAAGAGCAGACCAGAGCCGGAAGAAACATCGATCTCGGCGGTACAGAGCAAACCCGAGTCGGAAAGAAACATCGGTCTCGGCGGTACAAGAGCAGACCCGAGCCGGAAAGAAACATCGATCTCGGCGGTACAAGAGCAAACCCAGTCGGAAAGAAACATCGGTCTCGGCGGTACAAGAGCAGACCCGAGCCGGAAAGAAACATCGGTCTCGGCGGTACAAGAGCAGACCCGAGCCGGAAAGAAACATCGGTCTCGGCGGTACAAGAGCAGACCCGAGCCGGAAAGAAACATCGATCTCGGCGGTACAAGAGCAGACCCGAGTCGGAAAGAAACATCGGTCTCGGCGGTACAAGAGCAGACCCGAGCCGGAAAGAAACATCGATCTCGGCGGTACAAAGCAGACCCGAGTCGGAAAGAAACATCGGTCTCGGCGGTACAAGAGCAGACCCGAGCCGTAAAACATATATCAACAAAACGGACTTGGCGGTACAAGAGCAGACCCGAGCCGTAAAACATATATCAACAAAACGGACTCGGCGGTACAAGAGCATACCCGAGCCGTAAAAAACCATATCAAAACCATTGTGTGAGCCATAACAAACAAGCATAATCAAATGTCAACCTAAGTCAGAAGAGGTTTTACTCACCTTTTTGGGATCCGTTTCCTTTCTTGCAACTCTACAAGGGTCACTACAAGCAAGGCTCTTCTTAATACATCCTTTATGCATCTCAGCATTCCACGCATCCGACCGGATGACTTCCGCTAGCAACTTGGTCGACCTCAAAAACCGATTGGTCTATGTACAGACTGAGATAGCCTTCTTTCACCATGTCTTCCACCTGCTCCCGCAGGTCTCTGCACCCACATGTCCCATTACGTTATGGTAGATACAGTATGCCCTACTATTTCCCTCCTCAATCGGGAACCTCCTCAAATTAGGCTCGGCCAACAGACCTTTATCCTGGATTTCCCGAACTATCTGGTGAAATCCCTGACGATCGGTGATTTCCATCTTCTGCCATCGTCTTACTACGCGAGCTGCTTTTTGTTGAGTTCCCCACAGACGGCGCCAACTGTTGACGGCTGATTTTGGTCTCAGGGTAATATTGGAATATCACTCCCGAGGAAATCCTCCCTCAATAGTGAATTTGTTTGGTTATGGGGGACCAAAGGCAAACTTAGCAAAAGACAGATAAATGCACCAATCAACAAGGAGATTTAACGTGGTTCGGCGGATCTTGGTCCGACCTACGTCCACGGGCACAAACAGGATGATACTTTTTATTACTGAAATATGCTTCTCGGATCTTTTTTGTGTTTACAAGTCAGAGCTTGATGATTCTGATGCCACTTTTAACCTTCCACTTGTTCTCCCCCTTACCTATGCTCTACCCTCCTATTTATAATAGTGTAGAAATCATATTCCTATTTGTACAAGAATTTCCTAGTTGAAACAATTTCGTTTCCCATAAGGATTCCTAGTCAAAACTGTTCCCTTTTCCCATAAGGATTCATAATCAAAACTACATTTACTTCATTTATCCTATTAGGATATTAACTCACCAGTTTTCCTCATGAAAATAGGATAACTTGTCATCTTATCCACAAGGATATGGTATTATCTTCAGGAGCACGCCTCGCTATATGGTCGGTCTCATGAGGTCGGTCACAATAGTTTTTTTGTACTGAGAGTGCTGCTGTCGACCTGATAATTGCCCGGTCATCCAATCTTTAAGTGGTCGGTTTAACGATCTTAAGTGCTCGGCCCCTGACTCATGTGGTCGGGTCGGTATTAATGATCCGGACCAATAAGGGAATTACCCTTTTACCCCTGTCGTGCTGCTTAAATGACATAGTGCCCGGAAAACACCATCAACACATTTAAAAACATATTGAAAAACTAATAAATTAGCCAAAAATAAAACATAGATATTCAAAAAAATTAATAATATTTATTATATAAATCTATTATATAAATCACAATATATATTAAAGATTGAAATTCATATTTTCTATCTTTTTGTTCTGTCTTTAACTTACTAAAAAGATGGATATCTCATTATAATTATTTCATTTAAATCATTGTAATATCTAGTAATTTGAATATATTCTTTGAAAAATTGAAAAATAAATAAATAAAAACTGAAATGAGTAATTGGGAGAGGTTGATGTTTTTACATGATCCTCATCCATTCCCCGAATAAGAAATGAGTATTAAAATTTCACCATCTCTTCCCCATATTAGTTTTTTCATTTTTCATCCCCAATCCTCTCCCAACTAGAGAAGGCCCCAAAAACCCCATCATTTTGGGGATTTCTGCTATCCATATTAGTTCTCATTAGAAAATCTTAATAATTTTAACAAATCTTTCTTCAAATGTTTGATGTTTTGTGACAAAACTCAAAAGTTGAGAGGTGGGAATCTCTCTTTCAAGAAGTGGGGTTGATTTTTTTTTTTTTTTTTTTTTTCCTAGAGGTAAACAATTATAATAATCAAATATGACATAAAATAACAGGTAGAAAATCTCAAAAGTTGAGGGGTGGGAATCTCTCTTTCAAGAAGTGGGTTTGATTTGATTTGTTTTCAATTGGATTTTAGCTATGAGAAAAAGAGATTGCAACATGCAATATCAAAAGTTATAAAATAAATGGGTTCTCCAAGCAATTGAAAAAGGCCCCCCCTTTTTTTTTCCCTTTTGTGAATGCTCTCATTCTTTTTTTTTTTTTTTTTGCATCACAAATTTTAAAAGTTTGGTCATGTGTGGTTGATAATCACCATCATTTGTAATTTGGGGACTCTTCATATTTACATCATGATTATGATTGAATTGATGAATGTAATGAATTAAAAATCAGAAAAAAATCAATTTGAATTTGATGGGATTGAATCGACTTGGCTGATAAGATACTCCCGTTATTGAGGAAACAGATGATTGTTATTGGTTTTTGTTTCTTTAATTTTGGTTTTGCTTTTGTTGTTCATTTCTAATGTGTCTATTTTTAACATAAAAGTAACAATTAGAAGTTTTTTTTTTCATTGAACTCGTCCACTAAAACATTGCATCCAATTAAATTGGCACCTAAAATTTTATGAAATCATATGCAGCAGTCATCGAGAAAAAAATAAAAAAAAATTATTGTTATTATTATTATTATCAATAAAAGGAGTTCAGAGCATTACATGAAAGAAAACCGGATGACATACCTTATGAAAACCAAAAAAAAAAAAAAAGGTATAAATATCGTTAAAATTTTAATCGATAATTTTGAAAAAAAGAAAGAGTATCGACTTCCAATCGATCCAAACTAAATTGTAAAAAAATGGAATAAGAATTAAAATAGAATACTTCCAAAATGAAAAGCAGAAGAAGCCAAGTACACCAATAATATTTGAATGATTAATATCATGATCCAGGTATTTTTGCACAGCGAATGGAGGAGAATCCCACCACATAAAATTCACACAGTCGAAAGCAATATTGTGTAAGTTATGGTTCAGGACCTAATCTTGAATTTATGTGTTTGAATTTAGAGAGTGTATTTTTTATAAGAATTTAAGATATTTGAGAATTTTACCTATTCTGTTTATACCCAAAAGAGATTATTTGACAGTGAAATTTCCCGATTTAAAAAAATAGAAACCTAAGGAGAAGCAAAATTCTCACAGTGAAGGACAAGATTGACTGAACTATCAACAACAATGTCACTCATTCAGTCTATATAGTTCACTAGTTTATGATTTGTAATTAATTTATGAAAATAAGTTTCACTATTTGATGATAAATTTGAAAAAACAAATAATATATTTTTTTCCTATTTCTATTTTTCCTTTTATATCTTTCATTATTTAGGATAGTACAAATTATCACCAAAATATATTGAAAGAAATCTTACTGAAATCTTGAGTGAAGTTTGTTTGAATATGTTAAAATTAAATTATAGCTCAGAATATTCTTTCCCATTTGAAGGGAAAAAGAAATACTCCACACATATAAGCAACTTCATGACCCATCATCAATCACTATTATTATCGTCACTGACGGTATGATTTGATAGTATAGGATTCAAGATCTCTCATTGAAAATCTGAGTTCGAATTCAGGGACAGTTAGAGATTTTACCTACTTCGCTAAAGCCCGAAACGAATGATTTAACGACGGGATTTCTAACGATTCAAAAAAAAAATCACTATTATTATCCTTAATTTTGTTTTAATAATTAAAATTTAGTAGAGAACCAATATGGATCCAAGATGGTATATTTCATTTTTATTTTCCTTTAAGAGTCAAGAAGGAATTGGGTGCTTTGTGTGAAATGACTGGCTGTCCAATAAACCTCTATTATTCCTACTTTATTTTATTATTATTTTTTTTTAGACGATAAAATTACATCAATTTGATTAGACAAATGCCCACACTACTAACATTACATATGTCTTTTGAACTTGTACTTTTGGAACTTGACAAATTAGTTCAAAAATTGTGACAACTACAAAAGAACAAAGCATTTTTGTCACCTCAAGTGAATGTATGGTTGCATCTAGGGGTGTCAAAACGAATCAACGAATCGAATTTGTGTCGAATCCTAAACGAATCGAATCAAAATATGATGAATTCGTATTCGATTCGTTTATTAAACGAATCCTAATATCAGAATTCGTATTCGATTCGTTTAATAAACGAATCGAATATGAATATTCGTTTAGTCAATGATATTATTTAATAAAATAATTTACCACACTTGATTTACATCAATTAATCATTAAGATATACATATGAAATGTGCAATTAATATATTTACTAAAAATATCTCACCAAATATCGAAAAATATTAATTTTTCTATGATAATTAGCTATAATTTCTCGAATATTAATTGAAAATTAACAATAACTAGTAAATAAAAATAATAAACGAATCTTAAACGAATAAACGAATCAATGAGCTTAAATTCGTATTCGATTCGTTTAATAAACGAATCGAATCGAATTGACCATTTATTAAACGAATCCATTTTTTCAAACCCGTATTCGCTTTAAAGCGAATCGAATCGAACGAATAAACGAATCCTGACCCAAATTGACACCCCTAGTTGCATCTTATAGATATATCTTAAGCTTCAATACTTGAACTTCCAAGACTTGAGATATAAAAGATTTAACATCGATTTGATCTCACTTGAATTTTTTAGGTATTAACTTGAAATTTTAGATATTAAACTTGAAAATAGGATAATATGTTGAGATTGGTATTCTGAGTGTCAATCCGTATCGTATTTACGACCTGTTCATGAACACGAATAATTAATTTTTCCATAATATTACCTAATAAATGGTACCAACTCTTGTCTTTTATATACATATTCAATTTAATTTAGTTTTGATCAAAACTAACTGAGGTTTAGTGATTTATATATTAGACAAAGGTCCGGGAATATATAGTAGTCACACAGTTATAATGATGTTTGTAATTGACATTGGAAAGTGTAACTACTAGTGATATATTCTCAAATAAAATCCATGGTCGAGATTTTCTTACACGGGTCAATTAGTAAAATCCATTAAGACCAGTACATGTCATATATTGAGATTTGATCCGATGATTTATCATAATGAACCATGAGTTTTGGGAGACTCATATATAGACATGTAGATGTTCATTTGATGAGCACTGAATGATTCACTAGAAGACACCTTAGCGTACTTGCCTATCTGTCATGGGATAGTCTTCCCGTTATACGTGATCCTTATTATCGTGGGGTGAACGATACTTGTGAACGATCCACTATGATTTGGTTTCAGACATGTCATAGACTTTCATGGTGTGACCGGTGGCTGTCGCTGGGTATAGTCTGATGCTTATGGAGTACTAGTGTTCGCGTGTACGAGATCTGTCATCCATGGTAAGAAGGATATATATCCTGATCTATGTGATTTTGATCTGTGAGATCGTATTCCCTAAATCTCTGGTCAGAATTAACCTTAGAAATTTGTTTCTGTTGGTTATTGTTAGGAATATAAAATAGCTATAGCTGCATGAAATGGACACATAAGAGATTTGATGGTTTTATCTATATCTCATCAACTCGGATATCTGATGATAGAAGGATTATACTGTATGTCTAGATTCCAACTTGTATGGTTCAAAGCGATTATATATGGTCGTCGTAATTTACGAGTGGGTGAATTACGGGCACGAAATGTATTCCATGACAGATATACTTGAACCTAAGGAGTCCCACTAATAAAGTGTACTCGTAGAGCACTAGGACGATTGACTACGAATAATACGGATTATCCGTAACGTTACATATGATTGGGTAGTTTTTATATATAATATGTATTTATATATGATATATAATTTGATTAGTTACACATTAGGTCCATTGAAATTTGACACATGTTTAAAATACTTAAGGTTAATTAATTTAATGATATTTTATTTTTGAAATATTATTAGAATATTCTTGTTTTAAAAACTTATTAGCTTTATACTTGTCAAATTTTTATCCAAGTTTTTGTCACATATTTGGCATTATTTGGACAATGTATTTATTATGTCTAAATGATAAAAATATCCCTCACTATATATAAGCTAATTTTGGCCTTGTAGAGAATGAAAAATTATTTTCGTTTTGGTTTTGACTTTTAAACTATGAAATGGTTCAAAAGAGGGAATTTTAGGGTTATTAAGTTATCAAAAATTCCACCAAAATTGAGAGTGTGAGGGAAATAGATGGAACAAAAATCAAAGTAGTAAATATAGATTAAGGTAATCTTTATTCATTCTTTTATTTTAGAAAAATTATTTCTTTTGTTCCATAATTTTGCATATGATGTAAAATGTTTTTCTTTCATATTTGGTGTTGAATTTATATGTTTGATAGTCAAATAGGAACCTTGAATATGCATGTGTAAATTAATTAGACTAATTAGTATAATTAGACCTAATTATGATGTATGACATCTAATTGTCATTCTAAAGTTGCTAGTGCCACTCCATGGTGTCTTAGCACTTTCAATTGGAAATTTTGGATTTTAAATTGAATGAATTTGGAATTAATTTTATTATTAATTTGATTAATTATGTAATTAATTCAAAAATACTTAACTTGTGAAATTTATATATTATGGATGACATTGGACATGTTATAATGAATCAAAAACTTGGTGCCTGACCGACCTTGTTGCAAACCTGCAAAACTAGCAAACTGATGTGGTGTGAGTTATAAAATTCAGTAAGTAACCACACACACCACGAATAGTAAGGATAAATTTCAGGTTTAGTGCAAATAGTCATATACATATACATACACACACACAAAAACACACGGTTGTTCGTCTAAAAAACCTTTAAACCTCTGTTATTTATCCATCTTAATATATTGTCTTTCAAAATACATGCTAATTTCTATCCAGAAACTGAGTTCATATGGCTTTCTTGATAGAAAGCCAAATCTAAAAATAAATCTATAATTTTTTCAAAAGATTTGAAATATCATTAAATCAGAAAGTTTTAAGATTTTCTTTAGAAATAAGTTAATCACTAAATCTTTATACAATTAACCTTTCCAACGTTACACATCCATGTTACATGTACTTACTCAGAAACGTACCTGAGGCGAATCAGAATCCTTATTTTCAAAGTTCTTTGAAAGTTCAAACTCCGAGTTACGTACAAACATATAAACATATACTCATTCAATGATATACTTTATATAGATTTCCAAACTTTCTTCCTAACAAGCACACTATAATCTTCAAGCAAACGAATCACATACATATGTCCCACATAAATATTACAAGACCAGTTTCCTCCACACAATATGAACAGAACACACAAGTAATCCCTATATAGTCAAATGACATTCATTATCAGAAACGAATCATAATATAGATTCTTTAGATACAAAGGCATATATTAAATCACGTTACAAGATCCATATAGTCGACTTTATCCACAATCAGAAACGAGAATTAGAATGCAAATATCATAAGTCGATCTAATTCATTAGCAGATACGAAAGTAGAATGCAAACTTCTTATAGACAAATATGTTCATTTTTTTTAGAATGAATACCATATCCCCTAGCGATACAATGAGGTTGTAGTCCGAGAGTCTCGGTCTATTGGATTAAGGCTGGCACTGAACAGTGTAGGTTGAAGGTTTGCGCTCATAATTCCTGTTGATAGGGCGATGTTCTTTTTTCCGTTGATTCATTTGGTCTGCTGATTGTCGGGTCCCCACTTCAGAGTCATTCGATCATTTGGAGGGGTTTAGAGGCCTCTCATCATTACGGCTGCTGGGGCCATCATGTTTCTTGTTCCTTTTGTCATACTCCCAGTATATTTCAATTTGTGCTCGAGCCATCATTTGGTCCATAATGTAGTACTTAAATTTTATGAACTTTTTGTATAGCTCACTATCCACGAGTAGACCATCATAGAAGGCTTCGACTGCCATCGGCTGATGGAGGTCTGGTATGGAAATCCTCTCTCTATTGAAGCGTGTGATGTAGCTTCGTAAGGATTCTCTCTTTCGCTGCTGAATGTAGTTCAGATTTTTCGTGGTCTTCTTGAACTTACAAGAGCTTGCAAAGTGCTCCATGAACTTATTCTCTAGCTCGAGGTAGGATCTGTTAGATCGATATAGGAGATTGATGAACCAGGTCAGGGCTGAGCCTACTAGCGTCTCACCAAATCTTCTACATATGTCGGCATCTCATTGATTTGGCGCAAGTGCCATAGACATCATCTTGTACTTCTAATGGACCATATGGTCGTCTGGGTCAGTAGACCCATCATATAGCCTCATGTCTGGATGGCTGAACTTCCGGGAGAACTCTACTGAAGTGATAGACTCTTGGAAGGGTGCGTCTGAGATTGATCCAGCCTAGCTCTTCTTGATTGGCAGCCTTACACTGGGTAGGTTGGAGATGATTTCTTCTTTGAACTCCTCCATCTTCTTGAACATGCAAGAGATTAATAGGTGGTTGACGCTCTTGTGAGTGGTCTGCAGCATCATTCAAAAGCCATGACAAATTGATTTGGAGCATGGGGCCACTATGCTGATTGTGGAATCTCCGGTGCTGAGAATTTAATGCTATCTGCTCCAACTGCCTTTGGAGACTGGTGTTGGTACTCCGCATTGCTAGGTTTTATTCTTCCAACGCCCGTAATCGCTCTTGCAGAGCAGCCAGTTGAGTAGACATTTTGTATGAGGTGTCTTCATTCTCGGAAGCCATGGATGGTTTGTGATTTTAATCGTAGACTGAAAAAAAGATTTGTTTGCTATGAATCACCGAGTCCCCACTGTGGGTGCCAAATTATAGACGGTGAATTTCACCTTCAGTTCACAATCGAGAATTTGTAAGTTGGAGGCACCAACGATCCTGCAAAATAAAGCTAGAGAAAACATATAGTAACTATCTACCGGTGTGGTGGATGCCGTATACACTCCGACGCTCAAGTCAGTAGAGGTGATGAGTGGAAAAGAGAAAGAACAAAGCAAACGGTTACCTCGATCTTTGTGGTTTATTATCTTAAGGGTGGTAGGCTGGTGTTTGGGGAGTGATAGACTTTGAGAACTCGAGTGTGAGAGCCAAATCTTGAATGCCTCAATCTCTTGGACCCCCTCTTTATTTATAGGCTGTGGAAGTAGCCTCTTATTTGAATTAGGATTCCCTCGAATTTAGATTGGTCTATATTGTTTGTAGGTAGTTTGTCTTGATACTTGGTTTTCCTTTTTGAGAATGGATTAGTCTTGTGTAGACTGGCGAGCAATGTCTACTGGAACATTGCATATCATAAGGCAATGTCAGCTTGAACATTAAGTAATATGACCTAAGTCTCTTGAAGACATTACCGTTGTAGGTGTATGGACACGTGGGTCCTACATGTGAGTTATGTGTGTAGGCTCAAGACTGTTGATAGCCGACTATCGATAGTCATGCGATGAGCTGTCTAATTCCAATGGGTGTCGGCTAGAGGTTCCTTAATAGAGTGAAATTAGAATCAGCCTAGGTGTAGGCCTAGTTAGTAGACTAACGAAAGTCTGGTTGCTGATAACTTTGCATTTAAGCATATTTAACCCAGTAGACTTGTTGTCGATTGCGATCAATATCGACTGAAATGTCTATGTCGACTAGGGTTCTAGTGGTTGGAACCCATGTTGATTGGGATTTGATAACAGCCGACATGAGATATAGTCTTGAGTAAATGGACTTGTCGGATGCCAATATGTGTCGTTTGAACTTAAGTGTCGATTGTGACACAATATCGTTTGGATCCCAAACCCAAATTTGATCCCGTACAATTTTCTGCTTGTTTTCTTAGTTAATTATGATTGGGGAAAAATCAGTTGAAGGACTGATCGTTTCCTCATTAATATTTTGCTAAAAGCGAAAATAATAAAGATAGAGAACTTTAAATATTTGCCAGTTCTTTCTATCAAAATAACTTATTCATTTTTTTTTTCTAAAATATAAAATTTGTATACTTTAAATCTCATTATCATAAACACTTCAGATTGCTTGGATTAGTTGTTTTAGAAGATACAATAAATTACAAACATGAACATAACATAATTGTTGAGATTGTTCTTCCCCGTCAAGTTATCACTGAGATTGTTGTTTGTTAAGGTTTGGTCGAATTATATCCCTCCTAAATACTCTTTTTATTTATTTATTTTTTTTTTTTATGTGGTTTGTGGGTGTTGGTGCTTCTAGTTATCATCAGATAAAAATTGATGTTTTGGCCCATTTTGAGTCTTTTTCAAAAAATTGCCATGGTCAGGATAATTGAGATGTTCTATCCAAATTGGGTATCTCTCATACTTTTGATCATATTCTGAAAATTTCATTCTTAATTGGCGTTCTCTTGATTTTGAATAGGCATGGTGGGGTTTTCAGAGGTTATGGTGGTGTTTATTTGAGTGGTTTCGGCATGGTCTGCATGCTGGTTTGCTCCTCGTAATATTTAGAATGAATCGCTGGTTGAATTATTAAGATATCGATAAAACTATGAGATTTCACATTTCTCACACTTTTCGCCAATGTAACGTTGTTGCGGATCATCTCACAACATATATAGGACAACCGGAGGTTTTACCTGCTCCGCATAAGTCCAGAATATGTGATTTGACAGTACCAATGATTTAAAAAAAAAAAAAAGGATACGATTGGTTTTCCTCGTTACTGTTTCAAATTTTTTTTTTTGGTGGATACTATTTCATTTTTTGGGTTTTTCCTATGCGTTTACTGTCTAAGGTTTTAAAGGGTCGGTATCTTTTGGTATTAGATCAGGCTTGTCATTTTGTTTTGTTCTTTTGTATTAAACTCTCTTTTTATTTATTTATTATTAATATTCTATAGATGGAGAATAATTTAGCACATGATTTAATCAGATTTTGATGCCAATATAGTTGAGATGTAAGATTTTTATTTGATGTTTTATAGATTGTCGTTGAGATCATTTATATAAAAAAGAAAATTAACATAACCTAATTGGTCATTTAGGTCTGGCGATTATGGGATAGGTTATAAGTCTTAATTTAATTATCTAACGTTGTTGCGGATCATCTCGCAAACATGAGACAGTTGTGGGTTTTATTTGCTCCGCATAAGTCCAGAATATGTGATTTGACAGTACTAATGATTCAAAAAAAAAGAAAAAGGATACAATTGGTTTTCCTCCTTACAGTTTCAAATTTTTTTTATTTTTTTATTTTTTTATTTTTTTATTTTTTGGTGGATACTATTTCATTTTTTTGGTTTTTCCTATGCGTTTACTGTCTAAGGTTTTAAAGGGTCGGTATCTTTTGGTATTTAGATCAGGCTTGTCCTTTTGTTTTGTTCTTTTGTATTAAACTCTCTTTTTATTTATTTATTATTAATATTCTATTGATGGAGAATAATTTAGCACATGATTTAATCAGATTTTGATGCCAATATAATTGGGATGCAAGATTTTTATTTGATGTTTTATCGATTGTGGTTGAGATCATTTATATAAAAAAGAAAATTAACATAACCTGGTCATTTAGGTCTGGCGATTATGGGACAGGTTATAAGTCTTAATTTAATTATCTAAATAGGTATGCTCTAACAATATGAGGACATGCAATATAAGATCTTCCCTTTAATTTCTTACTTCAAAATAGTTTCTTATAAAGGTTCTTTCATATGTCGAGGAAAGAAAAGGTCCCTTAATCTTTATTAATTAATCACCTTCAATCTCTTAATTAATTAAATTGAAAACCAAGAAATAAAAACGTAGCTAGCAATATAAAATGAAATTGAAAATGACAGTGAGAGGACGGCTACCATACAATCTGCGTACAGTATATTGTAGTTTCTCCCACATTTCGTTGTAAAATTTAGATTTTATGTTAGAGATCTCAATTTATACATCTTATAATTAGACCTGGTCACGGTTCGGTTCGGTTTTCAGAACCGAACCGAATCGTCCGGGTTTTTTGGAATCGTAGAATCGGACCGAACGGGCTTTTTGGAACCGAGCTTTTTGGAATCGTAGAATCGGACCGGATCGGAAAAATCGGTTCGGTTCTAGTTCACTTTCTTTTTTTTAGGGAAAACATAAAAAAAGTTAGTTTGGTTCCGGTTTCGAACCGGACCGAACCTTAAGGTTACGGTTTTAAATTATGTGAAACAGTAATAGAATCGAAATGGGTTTTGGTTTGGTACCAATTTTGGAACCGGAACCGGATGAAACCGTAACCTTACGTTTCCATCCGGTTCGGTTCTGGTTCCGAACCGGAACCACGACCAGGTCTACTTATAATAATAGTTGTTTTTAAAAAAAAAAAAATAATGATGTATAGCTAAATGTTTATCTAAAATGTTGTTCTTTCCACTACATTACAATGTAATATGATAAATGGTAAAAATATATATGTATTTACCAATCATTTATCTCGAACTACTAGTCGTTTAGAGTTACTTGTAAAGTTTTACTTGTTTTTATATTTGTTTTATAACTTTGTTGTTGTTGTTTAATGTTTTGTTTGCTTTCTCTAGTTTGGGGATTTTTCCGATAATATTTTGATGGTGTGTATTTAAGTTCGGATGTTAATTTCGATAGGTTGAATTCATTTCGATAGGTTGAATGGACTGTCAGGTCTCATTAAGTGAAAAATCATCATATATGAGTGATTCTCAGAATGAGAAGTTTATTTAGTGTTTTATTTATTATTTCATGTTCTATTATCGAAACTTGATCATCATATCAGTGTATTTTTTATGATGTGGTTTATCATCAGCAGATTATCGAGGTGGGTAACTAGACTAATCTCGTAATTTTTCATCATTGACCTCAATAGTTTTTAGGATTTGTGATATGTTTAGGTTGTTAGGATTTGTGCTGACCAGGTTTGAGTCTTAGGTTTTAGGTTTTTTTTTTTTTTTTTTTTTTTTTTTTTTTTTTTTTTTTTTTTTTAAAGAAGACCTTATTTCTATATTGAGCCTGTGATGGACCCTGGTGTATTATATAACCTTAGGTCTTTTTAATGCAATCTTATATGTTCAAAAAAAACTTTTAGTAGAGTGGTAGATATGCACTTAATTTAAGTTTGATGTCTTGGGTACAATATATAACATTCACAAATATCTTTTTTTTTTTTTTTTTATAATGTGGGCCAGCTCGCAAGGCATGCTCATGGCACGACACGAGGGCTTTGCGCCGTGGCCTGGGCATGCCTCGTGCAAGTTGCAGCACGACATGACACGACCTGCCTGGACAGGGCCAACATGACATGCGATCTCGACCCGTTGGACATCTCTAAATTCGAATGGCAAAGTGTTTACACAATTTTTTGTTAATACGCGTGTAAGGTTCAAATCTCCTGAGACACAGTCCTAGAAAGAAGTGATTGATTCCAAGGAAATGCCTCCAAGGGGCACAAACACACATATTACAGCCCTAAAGATTACAAAGCTAAGAAATTAAACTATTTGATCATTTCGAGTCTTTTCTCTTTTTTTTCCTCCCTTTTTTTCTTGCTACACTTGAGCCTTTTATAGTGCATGACTCCGCCAAACGCTCGAGCGGTTTCACCGTCTTCCGCCCATTAAACTCCCACGTTCCCTGCTCACATGTAACTACTGGATCATGCGCGTAACCGCTGGATCATGCATGCAACTGCTGGGTAACTTTCTAGATCGTGGGGGGGGGGGGGGTTGTTTGTCTTTGTAATAACCGTATGAGCGTCTACTCATAGCTAGCCATCTGCATGGTACCTTCGCTATTCATCTCTCATCGTTCTTTGCTTCTTTCTCGAATCGTCCTGAGTTGAGTCTTTCTGGGTCGAATCCTTCTTCATCACTGTCTAGAATGACGCCATGCCTTTTCGTCCTTAGATACATCATGCCTTTTCGTCATTTGATATGTTTGGCCTTTTAGTCATTGGGAGAATATTATTTTTTATTAACAATTGTCCCCCAAATTCACCTTGATCATTTTGAGAGATGAGATCGAGGCGGAATATCTTAGCCAGACATGTAAAGTTGGGTTCATGTCACTGATCGCTTTACTGGTTCGGCCTGCTGATCTTTCGCCTTTATTTCTCGCCGTCATTCGCACGTTTCGAGGCCGGTTGCTTACATTCCCCATGGAAATCCATCACTTCCTTAATAAATGTGTGAACTTTCCCATTATGTCTTGTCGAAAAACCATCATTGCGCTAATTAATGTGCCGCTTTACGCGTCACATCCTCATCACATCGCGTCTGGCACCGCCTCTCCATTTTCCCGCTCTTTCTTCTTCCATCGAATTGGGTCGTGCCACCTGTCCTATGGCGAACTTTTATTTTGGATATATAAACCCAACTTCTCTCTTTTCACTATTTTACTTTTCCTCAGCTTTTCACCGTTGTAAATTATTTAACCTTACTGCTATGGCGTCTTCTTCCTCTACTCCCAAGAAGAAAATTACCTCGACCTTCGAAGATTACCAGGCCGCCTTGGATGATCCTTCGGTTGGCGTCTTTGGGTTCCACACTCTCAACGAATTGTGCTCCATGGGCCCAATTTTTTTTAGTGATGCAGCCATTGCCACAGCTCTATTGGCCCAGCTGTTCCGTTCTATTTCTAACTTATCCCTCTCATAACCTTTGAGCATTCCTCCTCTTACTCAGTTCAATTCCATCCGTATCTGGCCCAAACCTGATTCCTCATTCGAGACCTGGTTTCAGCACATGAAGTCGCACATAGACACCCGCACTTTTCTTGAAAACAGTGGTATGCTCTCTCTCATACAGCTTTCCCTGATATTGCCTCCCTTTGACCAGAATCTGTTCCCCACATCACTACTTTTTTAGTCTTCTGATTACAATGTCTTCATTTTCCCTTCCGGCCTCTTGAACATCACACTTCGTGATATCAGTGCCCTGACCGGGTTGGCTCCTTTGGGTGCGACCATCTCTACCCGTACCAACTTTCGTTTTCCTCCTCCTCACACTTCGTAATATCATCCAACTGTAACAGATTTTGGATCATTGCTTCACCATAATCTTCTTTCGTCAATTTCTCCTGTAACGCCACTCTTATAGATTTGACATTGACTTCAACCGGTAATACGACCTTTTGACCATATACTAGTTGGAATGGCGTAACCGAGGTACTCGTTCTGGGCGATGCCTATATGCCCATAAAGCTTGACTCAAACATTCGTTCCACTGCCTAGCATAGTCTGTTATCATCTTTCGAATCAAACCTTTAATGATTTTATTAGATGATTCTACCTGACCATTTGACTGAGGGTAATATGGTGTAGCGTTTACTAACTGGATCCCATATTCACTCAAGAAACACTTTACTTTTTCTCTGTTCAGAGAAGTCCCATGATCTACCATCAATGCCTGAGGAATACCAAATCGATGAATGATATGCTCTTTTATGAACTTGATGATTTATTCTTGGGAAATTTCTATTACCGGGATTGCTTCAACCCACTTGGTAAGGAAATCTGTGGAAACGATGATAAAAGTGTGTCTCTTGTTAGATGCATGATATATTTTCCCTATCAAATCAATCACCCATCCTATGAACGACCATGGTTTAATGACGGGGGCCATTTCTGTTGCCGGTGCTCGTTGTATGGGTCCATGTCTCTGATAAGCTTTGCACCCCTTCGCATATACTACGTATGACTCTCACATTTTAGGCCAATAATATCCGCTCTTTATGATTAACCACCTCATTTTTACTCCGGCTTGATGGACCCCACAGACCCCTTCGTGCACCTTTGCCATAATAGTCTTAGCTTCTGACGATCCTACACACTTTAACAATAAATCATCCTGGCGCTTTTTATATAGCACATCCCCTGACACCACAAAGTTCAAAGCTTTCAGTTTTAGCTTTCGATTTCCTCCGTTCTCTGTGTTCTTTAAGAAATCTATGATCTCTCTCCTCCAATCGTTCTCGTCTTGGCTTTCAATGTCCAAAACGTCCACTTCATTCCTTCACCTTACTAGAGTTGGTTTAATTTCTCCTCTTTCGCATATACTATTAGTTCTTATCTGTTTATATCCTGAGAATGCTTGGGCTAGCTCATTAGCTATCTCGTTTCTCGTCATTGAGATGTGCTCTAACTCTACATAATCAAATTTATCTAACAATTCTTGAGCTACTTCTAACAATGCCATGATTGACAAACTTTGGCATCTAAAGGCCCCCTCACCTGTTGGATTACTAGTTGCGAATCTCCCTTAATGGACACATTTCTTACTCTCATATCAATGAGTATCTCTAACCCAAATATTAAAGCCTCATATTCGGCCTGATTATTGGCGCAACATTCGTCCAACGTGATGATGAAACGAAATAATTCTCTTAAAGGACTGACAATGGCTATTCCTATTCTTGCCCCATTTGATGTGCTAGACCCGTCGAAGTACATCGTCCATGGTCTTAAGATGTATTCATCTATTTCCATTTCAATTTCTTTGGTTATGCTTAAACAAGGGTGATCGGCTAAAAATTCGGTAAGGGCTTGGTTTTTTATGGCCTTTTGGGGTTCGTATCGTATGTCGAATTCCGACAACGAAAGAGACCAAAATCCTACTCTTTGAAGCAAAATTAGGCGAGAGAACATGAAATTCACTATATTGATCTTTGTAACTAGATACATAGTAGTCGGCGTAAGATAAACGCGTAATTTAGTACATGTAAAATATAAAGCCAAACACATTTCTCAATTGGAGAGTAATTACGTTCATATTTCAACAATTGTCTGCTGAGATAATAAATGGCTCTTTCTACACCCATGTTATCGTCCTGCGCGATCATTCTAGCTACGGACTGCTCTTCGGCAGTTATGTAAAGCTTCATTGACCGTTATAGCATGGGGGGTACCATTACTGGCGGCTTGACTAAATAGTTCTTCAAGCTTTCGAAGGCTCTTTGATGCTCTTATGTCCAGACGAAATCGTCATTTTCTTTTAGCCTTAGTAGAGATGAGAAGGCTTTAGTTTTCCCTGCACAATTCGAAATGAATCTTCTTAAAAAATTGACTTGCCCTAGAAACCTTGGCAACTCGTTTTTATTTCTAGGAGGTTTGGCTTCCATGATCGCCCGAGATTTATTGACATCAATTTCAATTCCTCTCTGATGGACTAGAAAACCCAAAAAGTTCTTTGCGCTGACACCGAAAGCGCATTTGGCAGGGTTTAATTTTAGTTTGAACTTCTTCATTCGTTCAAAAGCCATTCTTAAGTGATTAAAATGCTCATCCATGGCCATAGACTTAATCACTATATCGTCTACATAAACTTCCATAAAATCATTAATCATGTCATGAAAGATTAAGTTAATAGCTCGTTGGTAAGTGGCCCCGGCATTTTCTAGACCGAATGACATCACTACCCACTCATAACATCCTAAAGACCCCGGGCATATAAAATCCATTTTGTGAATGTCATTTTCGGCAATATAAATCTGGTTATTGTAGGGGTTTTTAGGGGGTGAATCCGGTAACGCAGCGGAAGCGGTGAAAATCCGATTTTCAGATTTCAAAACTTTTTCTCGGATTAATTAAATAAACATATTTATTTAATATTCCAATAATCAAATTATGAAAATAAATTCAATAAAACAATTTTAAGTGAATTTACCGAAATGCCCTTGCTTTGGTATTTTGTCCGTTTTAGTCCGAAATTGATCCAATCAATTTTGAATGATTCTAAATCATTTCTAAGATGAACTTATGATGTTCATAACATCAAAACACCAAAAACACCAAAATCCCCAAATTATTTCTCACAAGGCCGAGAGCATCATAAGGGAGCACAATTGTGCACTTTGTCATTTCATGTCTCAAAACACATCTAAATGTAATCCAATGAACATGAAACTTTATATGCATCATATACACACACAAATATACAACATATATGAAAAGCCCCAAATTTGGAATTAGTTAAGAACCCTAATTTTTCAATTTCCACAAATTGGACAAATTAGACCAAATACATTAAATCAATTACTTCAATCATCATTCTTCCATCCAATCCAAGTCTCAACACAATGAAACAACTCACATGTTGAAGCCTAGAACCTAAGGAACAATTTCCTCTCTAATAGCAAGTTTGAAAAACTTACTAAATTCTAAGCTATCTTTAATCTTTCTTTCTTTCTCAAGCTTTCTTTAAGTCTCTTCAATGGAGTTTCCTTTTGTTTAAAGTGTATTAGGTTATTATGAAAGTGAAATGAAAATCAATATATATACTTGTTCCATTTTGCCTTTGGCCGAAAATGACCAAGCCAAATACAAGTTAATTAATTTCAATTTCATTTCAAGCTTATGTAATCAACTTGCATAAATATCTTAATACAACTTTATTAGATATTTATTTAAGTCAACAAAAGCAACTAACATCATTTACTTTAAATATCCTAATGTAAGATATTTATATTTTAATTAATTTAATTATTTAACAATTAAATAATCAATTAATTAATCAAATACAAATATATTAAATATATATATAATATTTACATTAAATATTAAAAACATATATTTATTTAGGATATAAGTCAAATAACTCATTTTGACTATTAATTAATGTGTATTTAAATTAATCAAGTATTAAATGTAAATACACAATAATTAGGCAAATGACTATCTAGTCCTTTTAGCACGTATCTTGCGTTTAACCTTTAAACGACTTTATAAATAATCAATATTATTTATTAATGTTGCTCTAGTGCTCTACGAGTATGTTTCATTATTGAGACTCTCTAGATTCAGGTATATCCGTCACGAAATCAAATTTCGTGTCCATAATCTATCCACCCGTAGATTATGACGATCACGGATAATCTCGCTGAACCATACAGGTCGAGGTAATGGCAAATGTATAATTCCTCCGTCACAGGTATCCGGATAAATCCCAAAGATATAGATGTAAACGTCAAATCTCTATCGGGATTATCCAGTCGACTATTCTATTAGCAATCTCAAAAAGAATGTTTAGAACTAGCTTCTAAACATTACCACGGGCCCATGGTTTTATCTGATTGCCAATCATATGGACTACCTATGCTCTGATACACAGAACTGACGGATCCTATCTTGATACACATATGACACCCTGAGGATCTGTCTACACCCAACGAACAGCGGAGGTCTGATCTAAATAGATCGGTGACGTGACTGCCGTCTAAGTGTAGAAGATGTCTCATGTACCACAATGGCATCTCAAGTCTAAGAATCACAAGTGCTACTCAACCAAGAAGATTCTTATTGACGCTGGTGTACCATCCATTAAGAATCTTCGGTGAGTCATTCAGTGTTTATCCGCTATAAACACCTACATGTTTATACTAGTCTCCAAGACTTATGGTTCATTGAGAAACCATTGGAATCATATATTCCAGTATACGACACGTACCGGTCTCAACAGGTTTACTATACTGACCAAGTAGTGTAAACCTTGACCAGGAACTGTCTGAGAATGACAACGTCATGATACTTCTCAATGTCCGTTGCGACACTTTTGCAACTGTATCATGACTAATCATTCTAGGGTCATTACGTCTTTACCATATAGAAAGATAGATTATATTATAGAAACTGCATATATTATTCATAATAATAATGTTTTACAGAAGTATTTAACAGAAATACAACCGGGAATTGGCGCTCTGAGCACCAACCCCAACAAAATCTCCCACTTGCTCTAGTGCCAATATCGATTGTATCTAATACCCATCGACTCCACGTGTTTATCAAACAACTTCGGAGGTATGGCCTTCGTCAGCGGGTCTGCTACATTATCTTCACTCGGTACCTTGCACACGACAATATCCCCTCGCGACACGATCTCTCGAATGATGTGGTACTTGGGTTCCACATGCTTCGACTTCTGATGCGCCCTCGGTTCCTTTGCTTGCGCAATGGCTCCAGTATTATCGCAGTATAACAGAATCGCATTCTCGATACTTGGGACAACTCCCAATTCTGTGATAAAGTTCTTTATCCACACAGCCTCTTTTGCAGCTTCAGAAGCTGCAATGTATTCCGCCTCAGTGGTGGAATCAGCTGTAGATTCCTATTTGGAACTCTTCTAACAAACTGCACCTCCGTTAAGGGTAAAGACAAATCCAGATGTAGACTTTCTATCATTGGGATCCGATTGGAAATCGGAGTCTGTATACCCATTAACCTGCAGTTCGTTTCCTCCATATATTTTCAACTTATCCTTAGTACCTTTAAGATACTTTATGATATGTTTAATGGCCATCCAATGGTTATTACCTGGATTGGACTGATATCGGCTAGTCACATTAACAGCGAAACTGATATCAGGCCTCGTACATAACATGTCATACATTATGCTACCCAAACACGAAGCATAAGGTTGGTTAGACATTCTAACCTTCTCATCTTCTGTTTGTGGACACATCTTCTTAGAAAGATGAATCCCATGTCTGAACGGTATGTTTGCTGTCTTACAGTACCAAAGCTATACAGTTCCAAGATCTTATCTACGTACGTTGATTGTGATAACCCAATCAGCCTCCTTTGTCTATCTCTATAGAGTTTTATCCCTAAAACATAGGAAGCTTCTCCCAGGTCCTTCATGGAGAAATTCTTACAGAGGTACTCTTTTACGCTTTGTAACATACCTAAATCATTCCCAATGATTAGGATGTCATCAACATATAGGACTAAAAAATACGACCATGCTCCCACTGGCCTTCTGATACACACAGGATTCTTCCGAATTCTTGAGAAAACCAGACGATCTAATAATCTCATCGAATCGAAGATTCCAACTTCGTGAAGCTTGTTTAAGTCCATAAATGGACTTCTTAAGCTTACATACCATACCCGAGGTTTCGCTGGACGTGAAACCTTCCGGCTGTTCCATATAGATTTCTTCATCAAGAAATCCATTTAGAAAAGCCGTTTTGACATCCATTTGCCAAATCTCGTAGTCATGATACGCAGCTATAGAAAGCAAAATCCGGATAGACTTAAGCATTGCTACCGGTGAAAAAGTTTCATCGTAGTCGACTCCAGGTCGCTGCGTGTAACCTTTTGCTACCAGTAGGGCCTTGTAAGTTTCAACCTTACCGTCAGGCCCGCGCTTCCTCTTGTAAACCCATTTACAACCGATAGGAACAATTCCTTCGGGAAGCGGAATCAAGTCCCAAACCTGATTTTCATGCATTGAGTCTATCTCGGATTTCATGGCAATTTGCCATTTCACGGAGTCGATGTCCAACATCGATTCTCTATAGGTGAAAGGATCTGTCTCTTCAACTAAGAGAACATCCAGACTCTTTTCTTGTATCAAATACAATTGTTCAGGAGGTCTAGATACCCTTTCCGACCTATGGAGTGTGTGTGTTGAAGGTCCTTCATCTTCTTGAACTTCAGGTTCCTCCGTTGGTTCGTTGTTTTCAGGTTGGACTTCATCAAGCTCAACCTGTCTATGATCACCACCTTCTGACAAAAATTCTACTTCTAGAAATTTTGCAAAGCGAGCTACGAACACATTTCGATGCTCGGTATCATAGAACATATATCTACTCGTGTTCGAGGGATATCCAACAAACCTAAACTTTTGCCTCGAGGCGAAAGCTTACTTTGCTGAGTCACCCTGACATAGGTATGACAACCCCAAACCTTAATATAATTAAGATTCGGTCTCCTACCGAACCATATCTCATACGGTGTCGTAGGAACAGCCTTTGAAGGAATCTTATTCAAAAGATGTGCGGCTGTTAAGAGACAGTAGCCCCATAAATAATAGGGCAAATCTGTGAAACTCAACATCGATCGGACCATATCCAATAAAGTCCGATTTCTCCTTTCAGATACACCATTGTGCTGTGGTGTACCTGGAGGAGTATATTGAGCGAAAATCCCATTCTCCATCATATAATCCATGAACTCACCACTCATATATTCGCCGCCTCGATCTGATCGAAGGCATTTAATATATTTACCAGTTTGTTTTTCTACTTCATTTCAGAACTCTTTGAACTTTTCAAAGGTTTCCGATTTATGTCGCATCAAAAATACACATACTGTACCGTGATAATCATCGGTAAAGGTAACGAAGTACGAATAACCACTGTGAGCAGTTTGACTTAGTGGACCACATACATCAGTATGTACGAGTTCCAGTAAGTTAGTGGCGCGGTGTCCAACACCAGAAAATGGGGCTTTGGTCATCTTACCCTGAATACAGGATTCACAAGTTGGATATGATTCAATGGTAAGATCTGATATCAAACCATTCTTAACCAATTGGGTAAGGCGTTTAACGCCAATGTGACCAAGTCTCATATGCCAAAGTTCAGTATTATTAATTACAGGTAAACTACGTTTATTAACTCCAGTATTTAATATATCTTTTGAAGTTTGCAATGTATAATGACCATGCTGGTTTGGACAAAAAAGGATCTGAATATTATTTTTATCATATAAATACAAAGAACTATTCTTAATATTAATACAAAAGCCTTCTGTATCTAATACAAAAAGTGATATAATATTAGCGACACATCCCGGTACAAAATGACAGTCATATAACAAAAGTGTCCCATTCGGCAATGAGATCTCGCATACTCCCATTGCAACTGCATCCAAAGAGTCTCCACTCCCGAATCACAACTGCATCTCTCCAGGCTTCAGTTTCCTACTTTCCTTCAGCACCTGCAACGAATTGTAAATGTGAATGGGACAAGCAGAATCTAAAATCTAACTGGATGTAACGGCTTCACAAGCCAAAGATAAATCAATAACTGGAAAAATAAAAGTACCTGATGTAGAAGCTCTGTCTCTCCTCACTTGGGCAATGTAATCAGAACAGTTCCTTTTCCAGTGCCCGACTTTGCCGCAGTGGTGGCATTTGTCTTCAGAAGCCCTTTTGGGCTTTGCAATCTTCGCCTGTTGTTGAGGACCAAAAGCCTTATTCTTCTTCTTGCCTTTCTGTTCTTTCCCTTGGACCATCATTGGGAAGAAGCCAAAAGAGAAGTAGTTCTAGGAGGGCGAGTCGGTACTCCCTTCTTAAGGTCCTCTTCTGCCGTGAGCAACATCCTATGTAGCTCCTGGTAGGTACAGACAGTCCCGTGCATGTTGAAGTACATCACGAACTGGCGAAATGAAGCTGGCAGTGAACCAAGAATGACACTCCTACCGAGAATGTCATTCAAGATGAGATTATGTTGCCTCAATTGATCGATCAAATTGATCATCTGAAGAACATGTGGGCTAACACTCTGCCCCTCATCCAGACGCGCATGGAATAGTTCCATGGCGACTTTGTGAACAATCACTTGTTCCTGGTTCTCAAACGATTGTCTCAATCGCGTCATCATACTATAGGAATCTAGCATACCATAGTACTGTTGCTTGAGTTTCGGAGATAGTGAACTAAGGATGTATGATTTAACCCTTAAATCATCATCCTTCCAAGTTTCAAAAACTTGGCGTTCCTCCTCCGAAGCATCCGCAGCCATTGCAAGGGGCAACAGACCCTCAAGAACATAACCCAGCTTCTCGGAATCGAGGACAATCCTCAAATCCAATTCCCAGTCTGCAAAGTTCTCAGCGCCTTTCAGTTTGTTCGCATCAAGCATACGCGCAAACTGATTTGTGGATTGTGCCGCCATCGCCAATCTATCATATAGATCACGAAAAACGGTTAGCAGAAATAAAACAGTTTCATATAATATCAAAAGCATAAACTAGATCATGGATTTTTAATCTAATATGCCCCTCCCACTAAATCATGCAATACTGTAATCCCAAAACAGAATACAAATATTTAATAATTAAATTAAATACTAATAGTGAAAAGTGGATCCCGTGAATATATTTCGGCTCACAGCAGAGGCACGGTCTCGCCTACGTATATTCATCAGGTAGACAACTCATTGTCAATCATTCACTAATGACTCCTAAGTATCCGGTCCTGGCCGTTTCTCGTTGTCGCTGCGAAGGCAGGCCCACAAGGAGACGTACCAAGGTAAAACTCGTCAATGATAAACTCAAGTTACTTACGTAATCCTGACAGCTAGGGCACGTTCAGAATTCCGCTTTTACTTGAATTTACCTACTATCTGATATATATCCGGTATAAATAAATCTTTATCGGCTACATCCTCACAGCAGAGGCACGGTCTCAGATGTAGTCACAAAGAAGTATTCATAAATCGTATTGACAAGACGGACCATATAACATGCATCAAATACATAATTACATTCAAACCTTATTAATTAGGGATTTTCCGGTAAGTGTCATACACCCTAAATCTAACAATTTAGATCCTAATAAGCATGCATAAAGTCAAGAAAACATGATTAAATATTGATTCAAAGAAGACTAATCATATTAGGTGGCCTAGAATCAGACTCGCTCTGATACCATTTTGTAGGGGTTTTTAGGGGATGAATCCGGTAACGTAGCGGAAGCGGTGAAAATCCGATTTTCAGATTTCAAAACTTTTTCTCGGATTAATTAAATAAACATATTTATTTAATATTCCAATAATCAAATTATGAAAATAAATTCAATAAAACAATTTTAAGTGAATTTACCGAAATGCCATTGCTTTGGTATTTTGTCCGTTTTAGTCCGAAATTGATCCAATCAATTTTGAATGATTCTAAATCATTTCTAAGATGAACTTATGATGTTCATAACATCAAAACACCAAAAACACCAAAATCCCCAAATTATTTCTCACAAGGCCGAGAGCACCATAAGGGAGCACAATTGTGCACTTTGTCATTTCATGTCTCAAAACACATCTAAATGTAATCCAATGAACATGAAAATTTATATGCATCATATACACACACAAATATACAACATATATGAAAAGCCCCAAATTTGGAATTAGTTAAGAACCCTAATTTTTCAATTTCCACAAATTGGACAAATTAGACCAAATACATTAAATCAATTACTTCAATCATCATTCTTCCATCTAATCCAAGTCTCAACACAATGAAACAACTCAAGATAAAATCTAGGTCATTTAAGAGTGGGTCAATAACTCTAGATTAGCAACATGGTTTCAAAAACCTTAAAAGAAAGTTTACAACTACAATAGTCACAACCTTCCTTCACCATACATGCTCAACACTTCAATCAAACTTCCATCAACAAAAACACAAAGAAATAAAGAAATAAATAATCTAAGAACATCACATGTTGAAGCCTAGAACCTAAGGAACAATTTCCTCTCTAATAGCAAGTTTGAAAAACTTACTAAATTCTAAGCTATCTTTAATCTTTCTTTCTTTCTCAAGCTTTCTTTAAGTCTCTTCAATGGAGTTTCCTTTTGTTTAAAGTGTATTAGGTTATTATGAAAGTGAAATGAAAATCAATATATATACTTGTTCCATTTTGCCTTTGGCCGAAAATGACCAAGCCAAATACAAGTTAATTAATTTCAATTTCATTTCAAGCTTATGTAATCAACTTGCATAAATATCTTAATACAACTTTATTAGATATTTATTTAAGTCAACAAAAGCAACTAACATCATTTACTTTAAATATCCTAATGTAAGATATTTATATTTTAATTAATTTAATCATTTAACAATTAAATAATCAATTAATTAATCAAATACAAATATATTAACTATATATATAATATTTACATTAAATATTAAAAACATATATTTATTTAGGATATAAGTCAAATAACTCATTTTGACTATTAATTAATGTGTATTTAAATTAATCAAGTATTAAATGTAAATACACAATAATTATGCAAATGACTATCTAGTCCTTTTAGCACGTATCTTGCGTTTAACCTTTAAACGACTTTATAAATAATCAATATTATTTATTAATGTTGCTCTAGTGCTCTACGAGTATGTTTCATTATTGAGACTCTCTAGATTCAGGTATATCCGTCACAAAATCAAATTTCGTGTCCATAATCTATCCACCCGTAGATTATGACGATCACAGATAATCTCGCTGAACCATACAGGTCGAGGTCATGGCAAATGTATAATTCCTCCGTCACAGGTATCCGGATAAATCTCAAAGATATAGATGTAAACGTCAAATCTCTATCGGGATTATCCAGTCGACTATTCTTTAGCAATCTCAAAAAGAATGTTTAGAACTAGCTTCTAAACATTACCACGGGCCCATGGTTTTATCTGATTTCTAATCATATGGACTACCTATGCTCTGATACACAGAACTGACGGATCCTATCTTGATACACATAGGACACCCTGAGGATCTGTCTACACCCAACGAACAGGCGGAGGTACGATCTAAATAGATCGGTGACGTGACTGCCGTCTAAGTGTAGAAGATGTCTCATGTACCCACAATGGCATCTCAAGTCTAAGAATCACAAGTGCTACTCAACCCAAAGAAGATTCTTATTGACGCTGGTGTACCATCCATTAAGAATCTTCGGTGAGTCGTTCAGTGTTTATCCGCTATATACACCTACATGTCTATACTAGTCTCCAAGACTTATGGTTCATTGAGAAACCATTGGAATCATATATTCCAGTATACGACACGTACCGGTCTCAACGGGTTTACTATACTGACCAAGTAGTGTAAACCTTGACCAGGAACTGTCTGAGAATGACAACGTCATGATACTTCTCAATGTCCGTTGCGACGCTTTTGCAACTGTATCATGACTAATCATTCTAGGGTCATTACGTCCTTACCATATAGAAAGATAGATTATATTATAGAAACTGCATATATTATTCATAATAATAATGTTTTACAGAAGTATTTAACAGAAATACAACCGGGAATTGGCGCTCTGAGCACCAACCCCAACAGTTATACCCTGCATACCCATCCATGAAGGAATACACTTGGTATCCCACGGTGGAGTCTACTAAAGAATATATCGTAGGCATAAGGTATTGATCTTTTGGCGTTGCCAAGTTTAAATTTCTAAAGTCTATGAAGATTCTCAACTTTCCATTCTTCTTCATGACAGAGACGATATTTGATAACCATTCTACATGCCTGGTCATCCTGATGAATTTTTCCTTTAATATACGTTCGACTTCTTTCTTAATGTCAGGTATGACATTGGGTGCAAACCTCATGGAGGGTTGTTTGTATGATTTGTAGTTTGGTATAATAGGCAACCTATGCTCTACCACAGTTTTATCTAAACCAAACATTTCCTCATAGTCCAAAGCAAAACAATATTTATACTTTTTTAAGAGAGAAATTAATTCTTCACGTACTTGGGTATCGTGTTTCTTACTTATATAAGTAATGCGTCTGTCGCCTTCATCTCCCAGGTCCACTTCTTCCAAAACATCTTGTGCCTTTATAATGCTCGACTTCTGATGTTCATCCATAGTGTGTTCTAAATCTTTTTCTTTCCCACTGGTTGTTTGCCTAGTTCATTTGATCGTTCGTCCAAACAATCCACCCTGTATACCTCTCTTATTCTGTCTTCTATCTGATGTGTTATCAATTTTCCTTTTAAGGCCAAGATTGGAGCCTGGGTATCGATTTTGATTTCATGTTCCCTCACATAAGCCATTAAGTTGGCTCTGGTGGCCGCGAGTGCGCCTTGTTTTTTAATTCGTTCGCCCTTTTTCATTTGAATTGCTGGTTTCATGGCCGGATGTTGGCCTTGTTTGTACGAATAAATTATTTAATAAATTTGTAGTGTATGGCTCATCATTTTGGGCCACTACGGATGGATTCCCCGTTTCATCTGATGCTCTGGCTGGTCCGTAATTCCCTTCATACATGAAATATTCTGCCGAATTTGTTTCTGCTGCGAAAGGTCTATTATTGGCGTGCACCACCTCCACTTCGTCCTTCTGATTCCAAAAAACCAAACATTGATGGAGAGAAAAAGGTATACATCGGATACCGTGGATCCAATCTCGTCCCAAAAGCATGTTATACGTGGTTGGTCCGTCTATAACAAAAAATTAATAGTGCTCCCTACCTGTAAGTCTAATGGTACAACTCCTTTAGCTATTGTTGCTCCATCCTTGAAACTTGTAAGCACTACCTCCGTAGGGATAAGATCGGCCTTTGACTTCGCTAATCGTCCCAAAATACTTACAGAGATAGCGTTAATGGCCGCCCCATTGTCGATCAACACTTTGGTAGCTGGTATTCCATCTGCCTTTGCCTTCACGTACAGTGGTCAGAGATGCTTTGTCATTTGTTGTGGCGATTTTGGGAATGTCACTTTCCCAGATATTCCTATTTCTATTGTTTGCCCATCACTTACATTTTCTCGAGGTGAATCCTCCTCTGCACCCCATCCGGAAGGTGGCAATATAACTGAGCCGTTGTATGATATATCACTGGCGAGTATCCTCTGTTTCTCTGCTCTGGTTATGATCCGTTTTATTTTGGACTTTCCGTACAGCATAAGATACATGGATCGTCCCAAATCTTCCCCTAGTGTCCCTAAGGCTGGATCTCCGGCTTTGTATAACTCCTTAAGAAGCCGACTTTATGTTGTCCACCTTCTTTGTGCTTTGGCTTTTACATCTATTTCTTCTTCTACATATGTTAGCTCGTTAACCGAGACCTCCATGATTTCCGTGGTAAGTGTTGCAAATACTGTCTCTACCATCCTTAGCATTCATAAACAACCTTCTTTTCATATGGGTGTCATTTGGGAAGGCATGGCCTCACTTTTTATGGTCAATGGAAGCTTTCACCTCACATCGCTGGTGCATCATCCGACCATAATTCCTTTGATGTCGTCTCAACTGCGTCCTTGTCATCTCATCTACAGGAATGTAGTTCTTCCTTTGCTGGTTATATGAATGCCAAACGTAGGGTCGGTGAAACCTCGGCCTAAAAGTCCTGATATTCTGGATGAAGTTTGAGTGTTCTCCATAGAAACCTTGGAGCGAAGGTTTTTCAGATGCCACACTGCCGACACCCTTTTTGGTGGACCCTTTTCACAAGTTTCCTCCAGTTCTTTCATCCATTCTATACTGTTCTGACAGCGAATACATAAATTCTGTGGAACCTTTCCTTCTTGGTGCAGCGCTACCCTCTCAAGAGCACTAAGTCGTTGGTCGTTCTGATCTTCATCCAAGACCAGCTTAAATTTTGGAAAATTCATATTAGTTAGGTCAGAATTAATCATATTCAATTCCAATGGTTTAGGGAACGGGTTATCGTCTTCAGCCATATTGTCCTTTTTTTCGAACGTTATTCATCCAGATTCTATGGCATCCTGTAACACATTCCGAAACACAAGGCGACTGTTAGTTGAATGAGACCATGCATTATGCCACTTATAATATTTCTTGTCGCTAACTTTCTCGGGGCTCGGTAATTTATGGCGGTTGCTTAATTTAATTTGTTTATCTTTATATAATTGATCAAATATAGATTCAACTTTAGTGACGTCAAAAGAAAAAGCCATTTTTATCATTTTCTATCTTTGGGCGTGGTTCGGCCTATGTCTTACAGACATATGATTTTCCTTTAATTAATTTGGCTAGGCATAGGTTGGCCAATTCAACATTCATTTCCCCTACCTCATACCTTGTATTCCTATAATAAGTCCCCTTACTAGCATTCTTCATTTGCTATTCTTCCCTCAACAATTGTCCATACCTCACTACGCTAGTGGTGAGTTGGAGAAGGTCTCAGAACTCTCGGTCTTGGAACTTTTTTTAAGTCAAAGTTAAGACAACTTTGAACGATTTTTACAAATTCTTTTTATGGCAAGGGTATATATCATCAACCTCGGGCCGCTTTAAATCGTTGCAAAATTATTTCGGCCCACTCACCTGACAACTGTCCGAAATTTGCCAAATCAGCCAGGGTTACTTCAGACTCGGTTTTATAGAACTGTGCATGGAGCAACTGCTCCATTTGGTGCCAATTCTCCACCAAATTGGGTGGTAGGCTGATATACCAGGAAAAAGCTATTCCTGATAATGAACCATGGAATAATCTCAATTTAAGGAAATCATTCGTCTCTCCACACTGAAGCGTAAACCACCACATATGTTCTATAGTGGAAACTTTCATAGATCCCATGAACAGAGATAATTCTAGTATTTTATAATTCATGGGTCACAGATACGCTAAATCAATCCAATCTGGATACGGTTTCTGATTTCTCGACCGAATTGGCCTTACCCCCAAACCGAATTGATTTTGGAGAATCTCCATCATTTGTTCTCTCAACATATCGCTGCCATCGAATGACACCCCTACAGGCGGTGTTTGTGGTCCCCTTATAAATGGGACATGGTCTTGGCCCTGTCCTTGTAACCCTTGGGGCAACAATACTTCTTGTTGTATCACGTTCGGCCTTAGGTGTGGGCTAAGACCAACGGGATTTGCCCCTCATCGGGACGTTGTTGAGGCAGCAACCCCTTGTAGAGGAGGAACATTGATTGGTCCAGCCTCATGATTACTTAACGTAGGAGGAGGTGTGATCCCTGATGGGATTGTCCTCCTATTTACGCATCTAGCCATTAGCTCATTTAATAAACTCATGTATTTCGCCATATTTTCATAATACGAATTGCTAGTCGAAATAAACTTATCTATAACATGAGTATTTTGAAGTCTAACCTGTTCAACAACGTCCTGGGTGAATTCACCGAAAAAGGCACGCATCACGTTAGGGTTGAACTCTCTCATAGTGTCATAACGACTTGTTTCTGCTAAACCCTCAAAATGGCCCACTACAGTTGAAATGTGTGTTTGGTTGGGTTGTTCCAATCCCCCTTCCTCTGTACTTGAGCTAGTCTGAGCATTCTTTTTCTGAGGCATCTTCACTTCTTGCACTGAATCGTCCCACTGTGGTCGCCAAAAACTGTTTACATAATTTTTTGTTAATACGCGTGTAAGGTTCAAATCTCCTGAGACACAGTCCCAGAAAGGGGTGATTGATTCCAAGAAAATACCTTCAATAGGCACAAGCACACAGATTACAGCCTTAAAGATTACAAAGCCAAGAAATTAAACTACTCGCTCATTTCGAGTCTTTTCTTTTTACTTTTTTTTTCTTGCTACACTTGAGCCTTTTATTGTGCATGGCTCCGCCAAATGCTCGAGCGGTTTCGCCGTCTTCCGCCCATTAAGCCCCCACGTTTCCTGCTCACATGTAACCGCTAGATCATGCGCGCAACCGCTAGATCATGCATGTAACTGCTGGGTAACTTGCTAGATCGTGGAGGTTTTTTCCTGTCTCTACAATAACTGTAAGAGTGTCTACTCATAGCTAGCCATCCGCATGGTACCTTCGCTATTCATCTCTCATCGTTCTTTGCTCGTTTTTCGAATCATCCTGAGTTGAGTCTTTCTGACTCGAATCCTTCTTCATCCCTGTCCAGAATAACGCCATGCCTTTTCATCCTTAGATACATCATGTCTTTTCATCCTTTGATATGTTCAGCCTTTTTATCCTTGGGAGAATATTATTTTCTGTTAACACAAGCTTTATTAAAATACTTTAAAAATTAACACGACTACAGTTGGGAAATTATATTTTAGTAGCCCTATCATATCCATATGTACTATCAGAAGCTTCTAAGTATTGATACATTAGTAAAAGAATGTGTTACTTAAGAAAGTTGTATTCTCTTAAAGTTCTATATATGCAATATTAAAGTTGTATTTTCTTGAAGTTATATGCATATCCATATCATTTACTAAAATGATTCGAAATAGCCTTTGCATCTTGCATTTATATATTTTTTTGGAAACGTTTGAAATCTCGCCGCCAAATCATCCGACCCAGGTTTAAGCGGAGCAGATAAAACCCCTGACTACCCCGGCCAGTCTGTTATAAGAAATGCTCCCCTAAATTCAAACTTAGAACTTGAACAACCAAATTTTAAACCTTATACCACCAAGTTAAAAAAAATCTTACATTTACAGTGCATCTATACTTTGATAATTTTAACAAAAGGAGAATCAGCAAATGTATTTTGTTAGTCTTTATCTTCATGAATGGAGCTGTCATTCTTGGCTTTCTGGTATTACATTTTTTTTAATGGAGGTCTTCCAAATAATACTTGAGTTTATAGGACAACAAAAGGAAATACAATTAGAATTTTAGAAACAGTTTGTTATAAATGCATATGAAGAAAATAAAACTAGTGTATCTTATTTTAATTTTGAAATTACATTACAATGTATTGATATTTACAATAAGATATTCTATTGGAACTTTCTATCACAGAAGGTCTATCCACAACAAGTCGGAACTATTTCAAATATTGAAAAGAAAAACAAAAGATAATAAAATTTGAGGGCTCTTGATGCAAACCCGACAGTAGTTTTTTTTTTTTTTCCCTTTTTATTCTTTTAATCAAGCTTCAATACCTAAATTTCTTCTCATTTCATAACTAGTTGTTGATGTATATTTCCTTAAGTATCACTACAAGAATTATGGCTTTTAGCGTCCAAATATTTAGCGTCGAAACAGTATTCGACGCTAAAAGTGAGTTTTAGCGTGAATATCATTTTCGACGCTATATGTCATATTTTTAGCGACGGAATAAAATTTCGACGCCGAATATTAATTTTTTAGCGTCGAAAACTTTTTTCGACGCTAAAATCAGTACTTTAGCGTCGAATAATATTCGACGCTGAATAATTCTATTATTGCAATAATTTTTGGCGCCAAATATTACACTTTTAGCGTCAAAAAAAGGAGTCGACGCCAAAAATATACTTTTAGCGTCGAATATATAGTGTCGCTAAAGGTTTATGAAGTTTCCACCGATAAATCCTTGATTCTTTAGCGTCTAAATTAAATTCGACGCTAATTTTTGATATTTAGCGTCGAAACAACCGTTTCGACGCTAAAAACGGCAACAATTAGCGTCGAATTGAATATTCGACGCTAAAGATAGATTAAAATGCAGATTGCCACCAACCATTATTCCCCTTTGTTTTTTCTCTCATTCTCTTCATTTTCATCCTCTGAAATCTGAGAATTTCTCCTCTACAGCCTCACATCTCTCCTAAAAATTTTCAATAAAATTGTAATCAATTTCCGATAAGGTAATTCTTCTTTCATATTTCTTTATTATTTTCAATTTTTATGATTATATATGTTGTTTATATGTTGTTTGTTAGTGATTTATGATTCATATATGTAGAGTAAGTATATTAATTAATAAAATATAATTTTTTTGTAAACTATTTAATTTATCAACCAAATATATATATATATATATATATATATATGTGCTTAAATAAAGTATTAATGAATTAGTAATGTTGATTACTGTAAAATGATATCTAATAATTATATTATTATATTTAGGTATTCTGCTGAAATGGATAGAAATTGGATGAGCTCTCTGGATAGATTGAGTGTTGAATATCGTAATAGAGTGTCTGAGTTTATGGAAGTCGCAAAGTAACACATTGATGCAGAAGGTCGTGTTCGTTGTCCATGTACAAATTGTTTGAATAGGAAAAGGAAGCGGTTAGATGAAGTTCATAATCATTTATACATGCCAGGAATATCACCAACTTACCGTACGTGGATTTATCACGGTGAGCAGTATCATTCTCAGTCACGGATTATTGATTCCGGCGAAGGGAGCAGTAGTTACAATCAACCTGCAAACGATGAGATCACAGATATTTTGCATGACTTACAAGGTCCACAACTTGGTCATAGTGTTAGTGGTGACATGCCAGTGTTAAGTGGAAATGATCAAAATTTATTTAGTGACCTACTTGATGAGGCAAAAAAAAATTCCATTCGAAGGTGCTGGAATGTCGATCTTGAATTTCGTTGTGAAATTATTACACATTAAAGTGATCAACAGAATGACCAACAAAAGTATCGATATGATGTTAGAGTTACTGGCCCAAATGTTACCGGTTGGAAGCGAATTGCCTAAGTCGTACTACGAGGCAAAGAAAATGTTACGTGATCTGGGAATGGGGTATGAATCCATTCATGCTTGTAAGTTTGATTGTGTATTATTTCGTGCCGAGTATGAATCACTTGAACATTGTCCGATATGTGGTGAAAGTCGGTACAAAGTCCGTAGTATGGGGAAGAAAGTGCCTCAAAAGATATTGCGATATTTCCCTTTAACGCCCAGGCTGCAGAGATTGTTCATGTCACGACACACAGCGACTGATATGATGTGGCATCATGAAAAGAGGATCGGTGCGGAGGGCATACTTAGACATCCTGCGGACGGAACCGAATGGAAGGAATTTGATGACATGTACCCCCGTTTCGCTGAGGACCCCCGTAATGTCAGGTTAGGTCTTGCCTCTGATGGTTTTAACCCATTTGGGAATATGTACAACTCTTATATCATCTGGCCCGTTATTTTCATTCCATATAGCTTACCTCCATGGAAATGTATAAAGGATCCGTTAATGTTTATGTCATTGCTTATCCCTGGTCCACGTTCACCTGGTAAAGATATAAATATTTACTTGAGACCATTGATCGAGGAGTTACAAACATTATGGAATGTGGGTGTGCATACCTATGATGCAACTTCAGAGCAGTATTTTCAGATGCATGCCGCATTATTATGGACCATTAATGATTTTCCAGCCTATGGTTCATTATCTGGATGGAGCACTAAGGGATACATGGCATGTCCAGTTTGTGCGGGTCATACACCTTCGCAACGATTACGGAATAAAATCGGATACACGGGGCACATGAGATTTCTTGAGTTGAGTCATCCTTGGCGGATGAGTAAATTATTTAACGGGCAACATGAACCTCAGAGTATGCCTAGTCGATTGTCTGCATTTGACATACTTTGCCAACATCAACATTTCAGAGACAGCACACCAGGTAAACATCCTAATAATAGAGATAAAAATCAAAAACGGTTACCTGAAGAGTTGAATTGGACAGGAAAGAGTATTTTCTTTGAGTTAGAATATTGGGGGACTCTGATTTTGCGACATAATTTGGATGTAATGCATATAGAGAAAAATATTTGTGAGAGTTTAGTGGGTACACTATTCAATATTCTGGGTAAGACAAAAGACACTGTAAATGCTAGATTGGACCTACAAGATCTTAGAATTCGCAGTGAATTGCATTTACAAGTCGCCTCTCGAGGTTTTATTAAGCCTCCTGTTAGTTATGTGCTCAATCAATCGGAGAGAAAATCATTATGTGATTGGCTGAAAATGGTTAAATTCCCCGATAATTATGCATCCAATATTGGGCGTTGGGTCAGAGATGATACAATAACGGGATTAAAGAGTCACGATTGTCATGTGCTGCTCGAGATTCTCCTTCATGTTGGCATTCGACCTTATCTCCCCCCGAATGTATGCGACGTCGTACTTGATCTATGTGGCTTCTTTAAACAATTATGTCAGAGGACATTAAGCACATCTATTATTGACGACCTTGAGCGAGGAATCGTGATAATCCTATGCAAGCTGGAGTGAATTTTGCCACCCGCTTTCTTTGATGTCATGGTACATCTGGCTGTGCATTTACCGGCTGAAGCTAGAAAGGGAGGTCCTGTCCATTACAGATGGATGTATCCCATTGAGAGGTACTATATATATATATATATATATATATATATATATATATACAGTTTTATATATAAGAAAATTTGTAACCGTTTTTTGTGCATAGAATTTAGTCTTAATGCAAACTTGTTGTCATATCTGCAGAGCTTTGGGAGATTACAAACAATATGTGAAAAACAAGGCACGCCCTGAAGGTTCAATAGTTGAAGCTGTTATAATAAGTGAAGCAATAACATTTTGTTCGATGTACATGCAGAATATTGAAACTCATTTTAATCGTCAGCCACGAAACTATGATGGAGATGCAAGTAATAACCAAGAGATCACAGTGTTCCGTCAAAATTGCAGACCATTTGGGGCAGTAGGTGTCAAATTACAACCCTTCAGGAAGTTCAACGTGCGCATTGGTTTATATTGAGTAATTGTGATGAAGTGCAACCGTATTTAACGTAAGTTTTTCTGGTGCATCATTACTGTATTTTTGCCATACATTAACGTGATAATTTATTGTAGGCAACAACTAACAATGCTACAATATGATGGTGACCATAATGTTGATGAAACCCACTTAGCACATATATTTCATTGTCAGATTAACAATCAAGCGCAAAATGGTCAATTGGACTCGCAATCCTCGTTGGTTTCTTTGGCTTATGGGCCTCAAAAGCAGGCTTATGAGTACAATGGATGTATTGTCAACGGAGTTAGATTTCATACCGAACAGCGAGATGTTACTCATGTGACTCAAAATTCTGGAATTGTAGTCCAAGGAGAACATGACTCAGATGTAATTGACTTCTACGGCGTATTGCAATCGATCATTGAGTTGATATATTGACCCAGACGACATATTGTGCTATTCCAATGTAAGTGGTTTGACACAAATGTCAGAAAGAGGAGAATTCAAGTTAGTAATCATCTCACGTCAATTAATGTTCAACGTTGTTGATACAAGAATGATCCATACATTTTTTGTACGTAAGCACGTTCAGTGATATATATACCTGATCCTAAGTTAGGAACTGGATGGATGGTGGTAGAAAAGTTACAACATAGGGCCATTTGGGACACGCATGAGAAAGATAGAGTTGACATATTAGATGAAACACAAGAAGTCTCCGACAATTTTGAAGTTCCTGAAAATATCACATTAACTCGAGCTAGTACAGATGTTGAGCTAATTCCTCATTCTGAAATGAGCGTTGAAGTAGCAAGTGAAGAACAATTTGACACTGAAGATGACTTCGATTCCAGTCACGAATCCTCAAATACCGACGATAATAGTGATTAATTATGAAGTTACAGTATTTTGTGATTGATGAATAATTTTATGGATTATAATGTATGGTTGTTGATATTAATTACTCTTTAAATATGGTTGAAATATTAACGTAATTATTAATAGTATAACTATGATATATTTTTTTTAATTATTATTTTTAATGGTAGACATTTAGCGTCAAAATACAATGGTCGACGCTAAATGTAAGACATCTAGCGTCGAAATACAATAGTCGACGCTAAATGAACGATTATTGTTCGATGCTAAATGTAAGACATTTAGCTTCGATTATTGTATTTCGACGCTAAATGTCTTACATTTAGCGTCGACTATGTATTTCGACAATAAATAAAAATTAAATTTCCCGGAAAAATAACCCTAATTTTTTGCGCATTAGCCGCCTAATATTGGCGTCGAAGACTTCGACGCTAAAAGTCAATTAATTCGACGCTAAATGTCGTTTAAATCCCTAAAAACCAGTGCTTCTCTTCTCCTCGGCTCAAAGCAAAAACTCGATTCTCCGTCTCCTATTCGATTCTCCAACAATGAAGAACGAAGGAAAATTACAGGTAAGTCTCATTTGTTGATTTAAATTTGTTGATGAGGATGAATTTAATGAAATTGAGGATGAGATTGATGATATTGAGGATGAGATTGATGAAATTGAGGATGAATTTGATGAAGTTCATAGAGTGTTTTTTTTTTTTTTGTTGATGATGAATTTTATAGAGTAGTACTTACAGTTGGTGCAAGTTTGAGATGATGATGATGTTGCCAAGCAAGAACAGCAGCAATTGTTGTTGTTCTTGGCCAAAACAGCAGCGAACAGCAGCAAATATGTATATGTATGCTCCGATTGTGTAATCTCTCTAAGTACTCATATTGATTTCATACGTAATAAATTTGGTGAATGAGTGCATCTGATATGTATGCTCCAGCTTGAGGGTGATTTTACAATTCAAATATCAATAATATGATTGTATAATAATTGTATAATCTCTAAAAGATGATTACACAATCAAAGTAGTTATTAGCTTCTATAATGTTCTTAGACTTGTGATATAAAAGTTTTAGTCATGGATTTTACAATTCAACTAAAACGAGATGCTTTCATAATGATGATGGTTGTTGATGATGAATTTTAATTTGATGATGATGCTACTTTGATGATGACGATGAAATTGATGATGCTAATGCGACGGGTTTTTACAGATGGCACTGGGCAATCGCAAACGGGCTAACGTGACTCCATCTACATCAGCAAGGCCAGTTGGCCCTGGTGAATTATCTGCTAGCACAGGTGAGTCCAGTACAGTGAAGGGTCAAGGGCCCACCCATGGCCTGGGGTTAGCTAAGTACGTTAAGGTTCACGGTCGTATCCGGATAGAGATATCAGATGATGGACACACTCAAGTCGGAGAACATAATTCAGGGTTTAATACAACCATAGGAGCTATAGCTCGATATGAAGCTCCCCAAAACTACGTATGTTGGAGAAAGATACCGTGGGAGACGAAAATGAACCAGCTATTCCCTTCGCTTCTTGTAAGTTTTCGATAGTGTTTGTTATTTAACATTTTGATTTTGTACTTATTTTCACTCGAATTTGCATGTAGGAATGGTTCGACTTCGATCTGACCAAAGTGAATGTCCAACAATATCTTGACTACCACATGGGGAAAAGTTATAAAGATTATAGAACAAAAGTCCTGAAACCAATATTCGACGAACATGGACCTTCAAATGCTCCACAACACAAGCCTGATTTTATAGAGGAACAAGATTGGACATTCTTATGTGAGCTTTGGTCTAGCAAAAAACACGAGGTAAATTTTGAAATAAACGGAAGTTTATAATTGGTTTTGTTTTCGGTACTTACAGTGTTGGTAAATCCAGGATAAATGTCACGCAAATGCAGAAAATCTAAGTCACTTGCGTTTTAACCACCGTGGAGGTTCGAAGCCATTTATCCAACATCGTGCCGAACATTCTGAGGTAAATATATCCTAACGTAAAATTTAACAGTTAATTGTTTTTACTAATGTGGAATAATATTGAATTTATTTTATGTTTATAACAGAGTAGCACAGGTGAGGTGCAATCATTTCCAGATTTTTTTCGTGTGACGCATTACAATGAGAATAACAAATGGATAAATGAAGAAGCCGAACACTGCTATGTAAGTTTCAATTTTAAAATAAAATAATTAATATTATATATGTTAATTTTTTCTCAAATTCTAATATGAACTTATTTTTTAACAGACGAAATGATGGAACTCCAACATCAAACTCAGGAGACAGGGTCCAACCCCATACCAGATGAGCAGCTGTCGCAATTGGTTTTCAAGAATCAGACAACTTACAACGTTGGCCTTGGCACTCGTAAGAAGCCAACGACATCTGCACGCAATAGTGGTAATTCGGACAATGTCTCTCTTCGAGACGAGTTAGTCACCACCAAAGACGAGCTAGCCAGCACCCGAGACGAGCTGCAGCAGACTAAGGAGAAGCCACAACAGGTCACAGTGGACCACGAGAAGAAGATGGTGGACCATGAGAAGAAGATGGAGCAGTTGGAACAGCAAATGCTGGCTTTCTGTCAGATGTTCGAGGCCTCAATGAGTCAGGGTGCATCGGGCTCGAGCGTCCCCCATCACAGTAGCAATTAATTTTATATTTGGTTTTGTATAAATATTTTGAACAAATAGATTTAATATAATATTTCTTTTTTCTAAAACAAATTTCAATATAATATTTCGTCATTTTGTTATTAATTACATTTTTTTCAACTAAATTAAATATTTTAGACCAAAAAATAAGTAAATTACTAGTTTTTTAAAAAATAAATTTTTTACTTTTAGCGTCGAATATTTCGACGCTAATAGTATCAAAAATGGCCGCTGTAAGCGTACATATAATACTTTTTTAATATACGTTAGCGTCGACAAGTTTCGACGCTAAAAGTCACTTTCAGCGTCGAATATTTTGACGCTAATAGTAACAAAAATGGTCGCTGTAAGCTTACATATAATACTTTTTTAATATACTTTAGCGTCGAAAAAAATTGGACACAGAATACTGTTTTTTAGCGTCGCATTTAATTATTTCGACGCTAAAAGTGATTGTCGTCGACATTTTATCGTCCATTTTTTGCGTCAAATTTTTTCGACGCTAAATATCTTTTGCGTCGAAACCGTCACTTATGGCGTCGAAATAGTTCGACGCTAAATGGTCTAATTCTTGTAATGTATGTAAACGTTGAATTTTGCCTTCAGTTTACAATAAAGAATTTATATGATGGAGGCACTAATGATCCTGCAAAATAAAGGCAAGTGTGCGTGGAGTAACTACCCACCGGTGCAACTACAATATTATTGACTTTTAGAGTCGAAATATTTCGTCACTAAAAGCTCACATTTCCTCGCTAAAGGGTTTCTGCATTGAAATAAAATTTTGACGCGAAAGCTTGGTCAAGAAAGATATTTAGCGTCAAAAACCAATCTCGACGCTAAAAATATATCTTCAGCGACGAAATGATTTGTCCCTAAAAGTACTTATTTCTTTAGCATCGAAAATCATTTTCGACGCTAAAAGTAAATACTTTTAGCGTCGAAATCGATTTTTGACGCTAAATACCTTCCTTTACCAACCTTTCGCGTCAAATTTTACTTCGATGCAGAAGCCCTTAAGTGTTTCAACGCTAAAGGTGAAAATAATAAAAAAAAAATTCATTATAATTAGTTTTGAAAACTAATTATAACAAAATTGACATTCACTACAAAAAAATTGACTTTTAGTGGCGAAAATTTAGTGGGGAAATAAATTTCACCACTAAAAATTACATTTAGTGGCGAAATTGTATTTCCCCACTAAAAGTTTACATTTAGTGACGAAAAATTTTTGCCACTTTTCGTAACTAAAAATTTACATTTAGGTAAAAGATTCACGTATAAATGTTTGTAACTAAATTAAGAACTTATAATGCAAGTCTGCAAGTATTTTCACATTATTAGGGTTTAAAGGATACGAATTTGTTTGATAAAATTGGGGTTTTTTTCCCCAGGTGTTTTATTAATTGAAGACGATTTTGTAATCAACACTAGATTTTAAGCAAACATGGTAAGCTAAATGAGCAGGATTGTAATTTTTATTATGTGCTTGGTGTTTTTGCCTGGCTATATATTGGTCAAATTGATGATTTATTTTAAGTGTTTTTTTTTTAATTATTTTCAGAATTACCTCATTGGAGCTTTCAAACCGGCGTGCAATATTTCGATAGTATTTTCTGATGGTAAAACTCGCAAGCATTAAATTCGTAGTTGTGTTTTTTTTTTTTTTTTTTTTTTAAAAAACAGAGTTTGTTAAACAATGGTTTTAAGGTATTTCCATTTCCTTTCTAATATTCTTCTTACAAAAATTTTGCATTTTTGGTATTGAAAATTGTGCAATGCTGGCTTTCTCTTATCGTTTATTATGGAAAATCTGCAGGGAAGTTGTGTATTGACAGTCAAGAATTATGTGATTTATAATTTTATTGCAGGCAAGGCAAGTTCATCCAGATAAAAAATCCAAATGATCCTCAGGCTGCTGAAAGATTTCAGGCAAGTTCTCTGATCAGCTTCCAATGCTATCTATAATTGAGATGAGATAGTGAATTAAAGTTTCATGTTCTTAGTGAAGCTTATCAAGTTATAAGTGATCCATTACAAAGAGAAGCATATGACAAAAATGGAAAGTACAGCATATCTAGGTATTGTGTTTGTCACTTCAGCATATCTAAGAATTTTGAAGAGTGATAGAAATTGGCAAAAGGATAATCAATTCGATTTCCGATACATGTTCTTTCCCTTCAGTGGCATAGCCGCAATATTGATTCAATGGAAGAAATATGGTGCCATCTATTGACACCAATTCAGGCTTGATTATTGATGGCAGCAGGTGCCCTTAGTCTTGGGTTAGTGACTTGCAAAAACAGTGAGTGTGGAAATCATGAATAAACATTGAAATACCAATTGCCAATTTTCATGGCCTTTCCCATTGACCATGTGTTACTGCATTTATATTGTTTCTAATGCTACTGTCAAGAACTCCTATATGCTTTCATACCCTCAAATAATTTTCTAAAATTGTTATATTAGTGGAGTCGATATCTATACTATTTAAGCGGTGATTAGTCACCAATTAATCATCACTTAATCGCAAATCGCTTGTCTCGTGAATATCGCAAATTTTTGCAAAGATTGAGAATATAGAGGTGTGTTGTGCATATTGTTTTCTTGTAAGTAATGACTTTGTTTTTCTGTAGTGCTTTTTTCCAATGATCATATCATTACTGTAGATTTTTTAATCAATTCCAACCTTTGTTTTAAAGTTCAAATAGTTGTAGTTCAAAAGATATTCTCCCAGAATTTTTCAAATATTGTATAGGTGAGGGCTTCCATTAAAGTGAGGGCATCAATTATTAAACGCTTCACTTCATTAGGAAGAGCTTCATTGAAAACAAAACCATGCATTTCAAGGGGATGGTTGAGGGTTCTCCATACATTGTAGCTTTTGTTATTAAACCAGTAGTTTTTTATTTTTGAATTGTAATTAGTTGATCATTTGTTTGTTTTCATATTAGAACAAAGTATATATTTTTTGCTTGTATATACAAATACTCTATTTACATATATTAATGTATCAAAATTTGTGTTTTGTAAAATTTTACAATATAAAATATCATATCAAATTTGATTTAAATCAAATTTGTCCTAGTACCCACTCTTCGAAAGTGTGGATATACGATTCTTGTTTAATTGTGTCCCAGACAACAATGTCACTTATTAGTTTCTTATGATCAAATCAGTTTGAGCTATTTGTTTGTCATGTTTATGTTTGAGATTTATTTATATTTAAAATATAAATGTTGTTATTCACATCAATTGTGTTTTATCTTAATATCATCTTTATATAATAAAACACTTTAGTGTTCTAGAATATAAAGGTCAATCCGCAACGGATTAGACACTGATATAGAGATAATGTTTCTAGTCAAACTAGTTACATTATAACAGTTTCAAAATTTAGGTACAAACCCGAGGGTAGTTCCTAAAATAGGTATCTACGGTTGAAACAGCGATTTTCGTCCCGTTTCCAATTCGCAGATAAATCTCTATGGAAGTCAGTATCCTGCTCAAAGCAGATTCTGAACACCAGTATATATTTATGTACCACACTAAGTATTTAAAATCCAATTTTAATACTAGAAGTGAACATAATATGATAAACATATTTGAAGTCAGAGCCTTGCCCCGTCTTCAGTTCCTTCATGTCTGCTTTGTCCAAACGGCAGTCACGCTTCCGCGATCCCGTTTGCCACAATTTAGGCAGACATTTTGGGATTTGTCCTTTATCTTCCCAGAAAATTATAATGATTTTGCATTTGCCCTTTTCACACTCTAGAAGCCTTTGGCCTAGCGTTGGCCTTCTAGAATATCGAAATGAGGTGCGTCTTGCGCTAACTGCCTTATTGCAAACTTTGACTTTGTCTCCTTGAGAATAGTCATTAACCCTCCAAGAGTTAAGTATTGCAATTTTAGTACTTCTAAAATCTAAGTATAGATTTATGAAGATCCTTCAATTTCATTATCATACTTTAAGGATCTAATCCTTAGTTCTGATTAAGAAATTAAGGAGTCCACTGCGACAAGCTTAATGGATTAAGCACTAAAGTTATCATTACATAAATCTTCCAAAGATTATGCTCTACTATTTGCTTAACTCCGGGCTTAGGCATAATATGTTATTTTATCAAATAAGGTAACTTATTATTTTCCAGGACCATCCTGAAATTTATTCCCAATTTGAAAATTAAACCATTTAAATACATTTTCCCTAGGATTATGTTTTAAATGTCAATCTTTCAATTTTATCTTGATTTTAATAGTCCAACTATTTAATCAACGATTTTGGTACTCTTTATTATAATGATTATAATAGTCCAACTATTTAATCAACTATAAATTAAATTATTTGAATATAGTCCAACTATTAATTAAAACAACATTTAAATATTAGTCCAACTAACATTTAATATATTTGACAAATGATATTTGTTTGAGCGCGTATGGCAAGTAATTAAACGAATATTGCAAATTCAATTCTTGTCTCCCACTATTTTTCGGCGAGCATCTAACCCTCTGTCAAGTACTCAGGAAACCGTATTTCCTAGTGGGCTAGGATCCCGTTAAATATCACACAATCTTGACTTTGGCCAACAAATTGTATGATAATTAACTAGGTAGATCTCTTAGATCGATTGGATCCAATCCAATTCCTAAATCCAGTAGGGGGACATCCAAGTCCGAAACATATATCTTATATATGCCAATATATCCAATATATTGCCTAACCTTTTTCCTCTGAATCAACTAAGTCTTGGCTTTGGCACAACAAACTTAGTGATCCCAGTTAAGCGCGACCCATTGACCATGGAAAGCTTCGTAATCAATGTCAATGGACAAGAAGTGGTCTTGACTTTGGCCAACAAACCACAACTTGGACAAGACACTGATATGGAACAAAGCTCTCGTGATTCAAATACATCCTCGACGGACAAAGGCCTTGACTTTGGCCAAAAAGCCAATGCCAATCTCGGATCTTGAGTGAGAATCACTCAATGGAAGGAAAAACGCTTAATATTTTGCGAGGGTTTTTTTCGAGTGCAAATTGGCAACCAATTTATTATCTTTGTTAAGGTCTCATCATCATACACCCTTAAACATGCATCTAAACACATAATAAAGCTCATATGAATAAATAATAATGATATGCGGATGGATACTTTACACATTGATCCTAGATCAAATCTCTCCCTTTCTCTCCCGCTAGCACATGTATTAATTCTACCCGTTACACTACACTTCTAAGGAAACCTCATTTACATTGAGGGGAATATGTGAGAAGAGAATAAAAAGAATAAAGAGGTGATAAGGCTGGACACGCAGGTCCAATTAATAAATCAAATTTATTACAACAATTTCTAAAATTGCCCCACCCATCTAATATCCATCCGATATACATTATTCATGCATCGCAACCATGTATTCACACAAGCATGTTATCAATCAATCTAATCAAATAAATTAATCTGATAATTAATGACCATCCAATGTTCAAACAACGATTTGATTTTGCTCGAGTCAAACTCGTTTTGCGAATAAGTACTCAAAGTACGAATTCTCGAATTAAATTAAACTACATAATTAAATCCAATTCAATTTGTATTTAATACTAACTCGCTATTTAATTCCAAATTAAATATTACACTTTATTAATAAACCTTTACGATTTAAATTCCAAATTTAATCGTTACGGGTCTCAAAGCTCGATTAACGTCCAACGTCAATTTAATTAAAGTCCAATGGGCTTTTAATTAATTTCTTAAGATGTGGACTTTTGGTCAACTCGGGTCAAACCGATAACCAAGGTCCAATCCGGGAATTACCCATAAGCCTAGAAATCAATTTAGGCCCAATTAAACTTTAAAGGTCCATTAGTCGCATTTGGGCTTTATGGAAGCGGTTTTGGGCCTAATTGGATCCAACCAATTTTACCTAAACCCAACTTAGTACAACCAAGCTCAATAAGCCCAATAACAACTATCAAGCCTAATTTTAACAAAATAGGCCCAAATATTAAATTACCAAATTCCAAATTCCCAATTTAATTACACAAAGTGTATAACATAATTAATTACCCAATTAACATTTCTAAAACATCAATTAGCCTAATTAATCATGCTTATCAAAAACAAAACATGTCCAACATATTTCATCAAAAATCAAACCCAATCATGCTCAATGACTCTCGACAATGGAGGGATTTTTCAAATTAATTTCGAATTCAATCCAATCAAATTCTAAATCAACATTTCCCGAATGATTTTAAGTCATCCAATGAATCAAAATCAAAAAATCACCAAGATCACATTTAGGGCACCATTCGGCCATGCCAAAATTTTGGGGAAAAATATTCCAAACACAATTTCATAAAATTGATCAAATCAATCCTCAATTAAACATGTATTAAGCATACTCAAACATCCAATTTATTCAAATCATGCTCAAATACATTTTACCCAAATTTTAAGCCCTAAATCATATTTCATGCTTTTACTCGCTCTGATACCATGGTTGGAGTTCTATGGCCCCGAGGATCGAATACAAAGCAAGAAAACACATGTGAATACATACGACGAAGTTGCAGAATACTTACATCGATCGGTTGAGCGACGCGGCAGCGAACAAAAAATATTTTCTGCCCTCTGTTTGCATTCAGCAGTGAGCTGCAGTGGCTCCTCCATTTACGGCTTCAATCATCTTCATCAAGCTCTAAGCTTTGTCAAATGATTCCAAGCTCATGGGTGGACTTCCCTATCACCTTCGTATGACTTCGTAGTGTGCTAGCACTCTTGATTTTGCCACAAAATCATGACTTTTTGCTTCCCTATGGCTCACGGTTTTGGCAAACCAGTGAGGAGAAAACAACCCCTCCATGGGCGTGAGTGAGAAAGATGAAGAAGAAAGAGATAGAGTGTTTTGGTTGCCTAAATGTGTATCTAATACACTTGCCCAATTAATAAATTAATTTGCCAATTTATTTGCTTTCAAAAAGTCAAACAATAAAGGCTACAACCACTCACATCAACTCCATCAATCAATGAATAGTGACTGGCGTCAATCACTCAAAGTGAAAGACATTTATCACTTGATTGACGAATGATGTGACGCTAGATGCGACTAGCGATTTGACGCTTGATGTGACTTGCGTGCCGCACTCGAATTCGAAACGCGAATACGCTCGCAGACAATCCTGGGCTCGGGTTCTCTAATTCCAAATTAACGAATTTTCTGTTGCGACGTAATTAAATGATTATGCCTAGCGAAATCACTATTCATGTCGCTAATGAATTAATTCTAAATTAACTCGTTCGCCCGAATTAAAATCTAATTTTAATTCCGCGTCGAAATCTAATTTCGTATAATATATCGAATATATTATTTAATCGATTAATTCCAAATTAATCGTTATCTCTCTTTAAATGATATTTTATCCCAGATAAAATATCTCCGCAATTAATCCCAGATTAATTTTCTCTCTCATCTAATTAATCCCAGATTAATTAAAAGTGCGAGTCATACGTCATCGGTGAATCTTCGGGAAGCGACCCATGAGATCCCCGGATATGTTGGCAGTAAATTCGGTCATCGGACTATCCGAACACGTAAGTACCTAGTACTACGTTTATACCGATTTACAAGACAAGGTTGGCTTCTAGCAAAGCGCCATGCCTTCCCAATTCTCCAGAAACATCCTTACAGGAATATAAGGATCTATATCAGGCGTAGTATACGTAGTATAGTGTATGTCGATCCAGTATCGGATGATCACATGCTAGGCCTGAGGCTGGAATTGTGTCTGTCCCGTACGAAGCACATGTCGGATGTCTGGTAACTAGTCTCTATAATCGGATAAACCTGACCTTGTCATTTTATCCCGATGACTACAGTATATAAGAGTACTAGTACCGTATCCTACGTGACCATCATCTCCATATGACTGGAGTGACACATTCCGTCTTGACATCACACCCAACACACTACGATTCTCGATATACCCAGAAGAGGCGTACACAGAAACCGGTTAAAGCCCTGGACGACCAAAACCAATGTATATTGATTGTCGCAAGTATTAGCGGTGCAAGTCTCAGGTTAAGACCAAATACACCTACCCTGATTTCGGACTTCCATAGACACATAGTCATACTACCAATGGAATTCTGAGGGGTCTATCCAGAGCGAAGCTGTTTCCCGTACCATCGGTAAAACACAACCTCCTATTACACTTGCATGAGTATCATATACCGAAATATATGAGAACTATGCCGTTTGTGCCCTCACAACGCGCACAAGTGTAATATTAGTCTTTTACGCATTTATCGATGTCCAATCTCGATAATGCTCTGACTAGGGATATTTAATGATTTTATCCTTCGTGGAATGATATTGTCTCATATCATTCTCAATCCAGGAATAAATCACAATGACCTCTCATCATTTATACATCTAGGTGATCTAATCACAAATGATAAGAGTGCAATCTCCTTTGTCATATAGTTAATTTGTACAACAACACGTGATCTGTACAAATAGTGACGCTAGGGGTCATAATTGTCCAACAAGTAGGCACAATTAGATTCATGAGATGAATGGTTTTAATGTTCATGTGATGAATGTTTACTTTGATTCATGTGATGAATGTATTGCGTTGATCGTTAATTTTTCTGGCTCTTATTTTTAGTATTGGAAATGTAAGACCATGAGGTCATATTCTTTCAAATGTTGTAAGTTCATTTACTTTGTAATAAGTCCATTTTGTAACTCAATTTGTAACTTTGAGGAGCCAATGCCACGAAGGACTCATTACGAACCTATTCCGCGAAGAACTCAACAACATACCATGGAACAAGATTTGAAGACCAATGGATGCCTTGGATTTATTGTACTAATTAGATTAGTATAGAATATAAGAGCCCGGTTAACGTAATTTATGGATATATATAAAATACATTCCGTTACGAGTCCGTAGAAAAAAAACGGGGACCAGAACGGAGTCCGGAAGCTCCGGAACGGAGTAAATGAAGTTCTAGTGTTCTGACAGGCGTTCGAAAGCCAGTCAAACGCCACACAAACGTTCCTCCACTGCCTGAAAATGTTTGAACACACCGTCAAACGCCCGTCAAATATTTTCAGCCCAGACATGGGAATATGTATATGTTTTAAATTATTTATTAACATATCATATAGCCTAGGGTGCCTACTCTTGTATTTTCACATGCCATAACATGTAGACATGCATGATATTCAAGTCATAAAATATGATTTTATGTAAATTTAAAAGTTAAATAAGAATATAAGATGCATGTAAACGGATTAATAAGATTAATTGGTTTAAAGGTTTAAAAATGTGAATTCAAGTTTTAGAAATAAATGGACATTATGAGTACATTATTTTCCTTGGTATATATCGGATGGAAACTCTGACGTAAATTCCATAGCCGGTTCCGAATGGACGGTAATATGGTCTGCACTCGGGATACAATACCACGTACCGTTGGAATAAATAATGTGCTTTTATCGATTAAATGGTTTAATGGCATTTGGTCCGTTCGTTGAATTCTAAATTTTAAAACCTAAAAGTGGACTAGTAATTTAAGAGTTAAATTGATTAGATCATTATAACAACTTGATTAAATTAGTTTAATTAAGTTAATTGGTTAGTAGAGACTAATCGGGATTAGTGAATAAAATTTTAAGAGTTAAAATTGGTTAGATCACTAAATTATCAACTAGTATTAATTAAGGTTATGACTTTAGCCGAGCATAATCTAAGATTCATAAAATACTAGTGAGATAAAAACCTTACACTTTTTTAATAGTGAGTGGAGAGGGGTATACCACAATATATCCCACGATCTCCATTGTTATCCAGAAACGTGAGATTCAATAGTCGTCTCGAGACGGCTTTGCTTTCGTCTCCCTACGGATGGTGTCCTTTTTGGGTCAATATCAGATTTGGATTCCAAAATGATAGAGACTCTAGATGTATCTGATGATTTGACCTACCCTAGGGCGGCACTTCACTAGTTAAGTCCAAGGGTTCCGAAATAATGGGCCACACTCACAAATGAATGATTAAGTTGTTAATCAAAGCTTCATTGATCAAAATAACGGTAGTTGATTAATATAGGAATAAGATTTATTTTAGATATATTAATCAATTGAGAATGTCTCAGTTTATCATGTGAATACTTGACCTACCCTACGGCGGCACTTATTTGTGAAATGATAGATAACTGTGGCATAGTAATTCTTTTAGGTTTCTATTCATTATACATTGATCATGCATCATGTTTAATTTTATGCCTAAATGTTTGGCAATTTTAATACGCGACGAATGAATATTGAATGCGCGTTTATTATTTTTTCAGCCATGGCATCTGCAATAACCTACATTATCAAACAACAAGAAAAATTAACCGGGGATAATTATGTTAAATGGAAAAATGACATGAATTCTATCTTAGTCTACGAAGACCTTAAATTTGTCCTAATAGAGGAATGTCCTCCTGAGCCAGCACTAAATGCTGGCAGAGCTACCGTAATGCCTATAATAATTGGGTTAAAGCTGATGAGAAAGCCCATAGCTATTTGATAGCATCCATGTCTGAGGTTCTTGCTACACAACATGAGCCTATGGCGATGGCATCAATGATTATGCAGTCATTACAGAATATGTTTGGGCAACCTTCAGATCTGCAACAACATGAGGCAATTGCCTCTGTATTGACCGCTAGAATGAATGAAGGCACATCAGTCCGAGATCATGTGTTAAGGATGATGGCTCATCTTAATATTACTGAAACCCATGGTGCACGTATTAATGTGCAAAGCCAGGTGACAATGATCATGGAAACCCTTCCGAAGAGTTTCCTGCAGTTTAAAAGCAACAATTCTATGAATAAATTGACTTTTACGTTGACTGAACTGCTGAATGAGCTCACCAATTAAGAGTCCGTTATGAACGGTCCTCGTAAGCCCAATGCTGAGGAAAATGTTGTCGAATCTTCTAAATCTGCAAAGAAGAAGAAGAAAGGCAATTGGAAGGCAAAGGCAAAACCAATGAAAAAAAAAAGAACAACAAAGGCTCTAAAGGAACCAATGTTAAAGGAAAATATTTCCATTGTGAACTACAAGGGCATTGGAAAAGGAATTGTCTGAAATACCTTGCTGAGCTTAAAGAGAAGAAGAATACAGGTAAATACGATTTACTTGTCATTGAGTCTCTTTTGGTTGAGGATGATAAATCCATATGGATTGTTGATTCTGGTGCCACTAACCATTTTTTGTTTGTTCTTTGCAGCTACTTGACTCATAGAGGGACCTTGCTGAAGGTAGCTTTACCATGAGAGTTGGGACAAAGGATGCTGTTTTAGCAAAAGCAGTGGGAGATTCAAAGTTAAACTTTAATAATAGTTGTTTAAGTTTAAATGGTGTGCTATATAATTCTAGTTTTTCGCAGGAATTTGATTTCTGTAACAAAACTTATGGAATGTGGTTTTTCTATTTCATTTAATAATAAGTCAGTTATTATTAGTAAAAATGGTTAAAAATATGCACGGGAAACTTCGAAAATAATATATATGTATTAAGACCGTTAATGCATGAATCACTGCTTAATACTGAAATGTTTAAGATTGAAAGATCTAAAACTAAACGGCAAAAGATTTCTCATGATGATCCTATTTATGGCACCTTAGACTTGTCACATTAACCTTGACCGGATAGATAGACTAATTAAGAACAGAATTTTAAATCAGTTAAAAATCGGTACTTTACCTGTCTGTGACAAAGTCTAGAAGGCAAAATGACCAAGAGACCTTTTACTGGAAAATGGATAAGAGCCAAAGAAATGCTTGAGCTAATACATTCGGACGTTGTGGACCGATGAATGTAAAAGCCCGAGGTGGTTTTGAATACTTCGTCACTTTCATTGATGATTTTTCCAGATATGGGTATGTTTACCTAATGTAGCACAAGTCAGATACATTTGAAAAGTTCAAAGAGTATCGTGCTGAGGTTGAGAACCAGTTAGGTAAAAGCATCAAAATTCTACGATCAGATCATGGAGGAGAATACCTTGATAGAGATTTCGAGGAATTCTTAGTTGAGCATGGAATTATTTCATAACTCACAGCACCTGGAACACCACAATAAAATGGTGTTGTAAAAAGGTGAAATCGGACCCTACTAGACATGATGAGATCAATGTTTAGTTATAGCACTATACCTAGTTCATTCTGGGGGTAATGCATTACAAAATGCAATGTATATTTGAATGTAGTTCATTCTAAGTCTGTTTCTAAGACTCCCTTAAGTTGTGGAATGGTCGTAAAGCTAGTTTGCGACATTTTCGCATATGAGGGTGTCCGACACATGTGCTAAAGAACAAGACTACTAAGTTGGAACAACGTTCACATGTGTGCCTATTTGTAGGCTATCCTAAGGAAACTAGGGGTGGATTCTTTTATAGTCCAAATGATAATAAAGTATTTGTGTCAACAAATACTACATTTCTTGAGGAAGACTATATGAGAGAGTTCAAACCTCGAAGTAAAGTGTTACTTGAGGAGTTACTTGCTGGTACGACCAGTACACCATTGTAAAATGTTGACAAAGATATAACATCTTCTACATCTAAAAGTTAGATGCAAGTTTATCAGGATACCATACCACCTAGACGTAGTGGGAGGGTTGTAAGACAACCTGAACGCTATCTAGGAAATGGTGAGGTGCAAGTTGTTGCATCTTGTGATGGTATAGATGATCCATTGACCTATCGTAGTGCAATGGAAGACACTGATAAAGAGGAATGGCTCAAAGCCATGAACCTCGAGATGAAGTCTATGTACTCTAACTCAGTCTGGGAACTTGTAGACCAACCTGATGGAGTAAAACCCATAGGTTGCAATTGGATCTACCAGAGAAAAAGAGGAATATATAAGAAAGTACAGACTTTCAAGGCTAGGCTAGTGGCAAAAAGTCATACCCAAAAGGAGGGAGTTGACTATGAAGAAACTTTCTCGCCAGTAGTTATGCTTAAATCCATCAGGATTCTTCTTTCCATTGCCGCATATTATGACTATGAGATTTGGCAAATGGACGTCAAGACTGCATTCTTGAATGGAAATCTTGATGAGAGTATCTATATGGTACAACCAGAGGGGTTCATTACCCAAGGTCAAGAGCAAAAAGTTTGCAAGTTGCAAAGGTCCATTTATGGACTTAAGCAAGCATCTAGATCTTGAAACATAAGGTTTGATACTACGATCAAGTCATATAACTTTAAGCAGAACATCGATGAGCCTTGTGTCTACAAGCGCATCATTGATGGGAAGGTGGTTTTCCTTATGTTATACGTTGATGATATTTTACTCATTGGGAATGATGTAAAGATATATCGGACGTGAAAATCTGGCTAGCTAACCAATTCCAAATGAAAGATTTGGGAGAGGCAACTTATGTACTTGGGATCCAGATCATTCGGGATAGCAAGAAACGACTGTTAGCAATGTCTCAAGGAACCTATATCGACATGATTCTTGTGCGATTTAGTATGCAGAATTCCAAGAAAGGTAGTTTACCTTTCAGACATGGAATTCATTTGTCTAAGGAACAGTCTCCTAAGACACCTCAATGAGTTGAGGAGATGAGACATATACCATATGCTTCAGAAGTTGGAAGTCTTATGTATGCTATATTATGCATGAGACCAAAAATCAGTTTTGCAGTGAGAGTAGTCAGTAGGTTTCAATCCAACCCAGGATTAGATCATTGGGTAGCGGTGAAACATATTCTCAAGTATCTTCGGAGAACGAGAAATTATATGGTTGTATATACAAGTCAGGATATGATTTTGAGAGGATATACTGACTCTGATTTTCAGACGGATGTCGATTCTAGGAAATCAACATCTGGATCAGTGTTCACCCTAGGTGGTGGGGCTATAGTATGGAGGAGCATTAATAATCTTGTATTGTGACTCCATCATAGTGGCTGAATATAGCAGCTTGTGAAGCTAGGTGGTGGGGCATAGTATGGAGGAGCTTAAGATCTGTATTGGTGACTCCATCAATTGCTGATATATAGCATCAGCTAAGGAAGCAGTCTGGCTCCGTAAGTTCTTGGAAGATGTGGAAGTTGTTCAGATATGGATAAATCACTCACACATTATTGCGATAATAGTGGTGCAGTGGTGAACTCTAAAGAACCAAGAAGCCACAAAAGGGGTAAGCATATTGAGAGGAAATATCATCTCATCAGAGAGATCATGTAGAGAGGAGATGTCACTGTAAAGTATTTGAAGGTCACCTAAAGGGTTTAGGATTACATGACATGTCCCATTTGCTCTAGTCCAAGTGGGAGATTGTTGGGATTTATGTCCTAGAGCTTCATGTACTGTAAACGGAATTGATTATTATAATAATAATAAATGCATTATTCATTTTAACAAAATTGTTTGATTTATATCGCGTATTGTCCAATTGTCTTGTTTACCTTGATTACTATTGTACCTTCAGACTTAGTGTATGTTTGATGCACAAGAGGATTTAAGTCTGAAGTTAGTAATCTAAATAGTCCATAGAGAGCAAACAAATAGGGTACTTTGTTTGTGGTTTATCTATAGCTGCGGTCCATTCTATACTTGTATGACGACCTTGATCCGGGATCGTTCATGTAGTGACATGGGAATGGAGGCACCTTGTATGATGAGATCATATAGGACTGGACTCAGATAAATATGATTTTTTTAATATCTGTTAACCGAAGAAATTCATTTTATCTAATAGATGGTCACATATGGATTCGAGCTTAATCCTGAGTGTACTACTACGAACTCCTGCATGACAGACTATGTCCTTTGATTTACTATGGTGAGGTTGGTGTTGCATTCCCGGCCAATAACTACGTATTTTGGGGATATGGTTGGGTGTGTAGCTGAGAACGTTTTACATAGATATGGATTCACTACTTCTTACGAGAAGTAGAAGAATATCTTTTTTAAGAGTTGATTCGGGACTTGAACAATTTGAGCGCTCAACTTTTCTATTGCGAATAGAAAGTTTTATATTCATAATTGTTATGAATTAATTGTTCATTATAGAATCAATGGTGCTTAAGAGACAAATATTTAGAGGGGTTAACAGACTTTTGACCCGGCTCTATTTATGAGATATTCGTGAAGGGCTCTATCCATATGTATGATTATATCGATGGACACCGAAGATGTTCGGTTTATTTAATCCATCTACGGTAAAGAGAGTTCAACTTCGAGTTTTTAGTGGAATAACGCGGAGTTAATAATTCGTAATATTTGATTAAAAGTTTAATTAATATTTCGAAATTATTGGAGCTCGGAACCGTAGGTCCATTTGGTCCCCGTGCTAGCTTGATTAACTGTAGCAAACCTAATATAATTAGATTGTCTAATTATATGCTCATTTATATTTATATATTATTAATGAGATTAATAATATTTATTGTCACAAATGAAAAATTATGTTAAATTAGTTTAACTTAATATTTTCTCTAGAATTCTTTGATTATGAGATAATCAGTCTTAATTATGAGATAATCATTATTAATATATTGTTTTTTTATTTACCATTGGAGACAAATCCATATGGCTTACCATGTCATCCAAGAAATTATGTCTATAGGTAGCTTGGATACACCTAATAGTTTTGTCATTAGCTAATGAATTTTATGCTTTGGTATGGCCTCCACATTTATGTGTTTGCCATTGAAAGAAAGCATTGAATGCTTAAATCTCTAAATATTTCTGGAGGTTTAATCTTTGTGAGTGAACCCACACCTCGGTTTGTTGGTTTCAATCATAGTTTCGAAGATCAGTGGTTATCCAATTGTTGAACTTAAGGATTGATTTGGCACTACAACAAGGGAGAATGTAAAGAAATTTTAAAGATCTATACCGGACCGTGCCACCCAAGCAACTTCCTCCGCCGCGCTAAGGAAATCATTTCCTACATGAAAGACTCACTGAAATGATCAATCATGCTGATGCTTTCATTGCTTTACCAGGTGGGCTAGGAACGTTGGAGGAAATATTCACAGTTTGCGCATGGGCAAACTTGAATATTCACCAAAAACCTATTGGGCTGTTTAATGTTAATGGATTTTTCGATTTTCTTTCTGTATTTCTTGAAGATGCCAAAAGAAATGGGTTTATTTCAAAATCGGTGAGAGATTCTTCATAACTGTAAAAAAACTGATGATTTAATTGACCAACTCCTAGCTTATGCACCTAGAATCGACCATATTCTTTCCAACTTGAACTGGTCTAGTAACGATCATCGAAAAAATTGCAAAGTAAACCTGGACCTTAATCTGTAATCTTTAGTTGTAGTTGTAACTGTCAATTCCACGATAATCAGGTGATATCTTCTAAACTCTACTTCTTTTTATTTAAACATTGGGGACAATGTCTCATTTTGGTTGGAGGGGGAGGATAGTTTACTAGATAATTTTCATGTTTCATTGATGTTTTTTTTTAAAAAAAAAAAATATTTTTACTTTGATGTTATTTTGTGTGTAAGAATATATATCCATATATATACACACAAACTAACAACAATTTTTTTTTCTAAACCAAGTGGAATTGTTGTTCAGAGGTGGCTGTGTAAGGAATTTTCACTTCTGAGACGCATCTCAATATAATTCGTAACAAGTTATTTATCATTCATTTCTTTTTGAATCATTTAAATTTATGAATTCTCCATAACATTGATTAAATTTGATATTTATATGCTCATCTGACAGATATTATCAACAACGTGGTAACATATGATCGTGGGTGGTAAGTGAAAATTATGTAATATTCAGTTTTCTAGTCTGTTGGAGATAACACTTAAAGGCAGTGATATATTTTATTTCAAAAAAAAATGGAGTTTGAATAAAGTTCGTTTTCGTAGTATTTTTAACTCGAGCAATTAAGTCCATAAGTGTGTCTTGACACTTAGTACCCTAAGGCCAACTGGTCTGGAAATTACTGGCCCAAAGCTCGTTACAAGGGTTAAAAAGAAAAACTTAAGGGAATCGAACAGTTATTTATCTGAGATCCGAACAATTAAGTCAGTAGGGGTGTCTTAGCACATGGTGCCCTAAAACCAACTGGTTTGGGTGTCACTGGCCCAAAGTTCGATACATGGATTGAAGATTTATTTTGGACACTTTTTTATCTGAGATCCGAGCAATTAAGTCTGAAGGGGTGTCTTAACACCTAGTGCCCTAAAACCAACTAGTTTGGGAGCCACTGGCCTAAAGTTCGATACATGGATTGAAGATATGTTTATTAATCAACTTTGACTGCCAAAAATGTGTAAACTCTAATATAATTTTAAGACAAAAAATTTACTCTCTTTTCAACAAATACATGTGATATTGTGGGCACAATATCTTGATTAATACCTTATTTTATGAGTACATGGAAGAATAGTAAAAAGTATAAGAGAAGTCATTTATTTTATCATTTAGAAAGAAAGAAAACAATTGTTGACTTAGATAAGAATTTTTCTTTTAGATTCCGCTTGAATTACTAGGGACTAGTAATAAGCTGGTTGAGGGTGTGATGAATACTAAAAAGTGCATATTTATTATACGATAAGTCAATCATTTTACACTTACAGTTTCACTAATCCTCTTAAATTGACACATTTATGAAATAATATTTTAATTTATGCTTTTGGTGTTTTACTGTGTTATTTTGATAGGTAAAATACTGCTTGGAAGCTCGACTGGACAAACTAGACTTGAAAAGGGGCAAAAACAGAAATCAGCTTCCGCGTCGTGACACGAAAATTACATCGCGTCACGACGCACCATTCTCTCAGCACGTGTCCCTATCGTGGCACTCACGTCGCGACGCGTGGAATCTACAGCATGTCGCGACGCGCCTAATAAAACAGAGACACCGCCAAACTCGCTATTTTCTCACACGTGTCCCCAACATGGCACTCGCGTCGGGACTAGTCGAGTAATTGGCGTCGCGACGCGCAAACCAAATTTTCCTATAAATAGGAGCGTCCAGCATAAGAAATTTTCGTACTTTCTTTCCTGATTCCTCTGTAGATCTTGGAGAGAGAGTGTCTTGTTTGTTCATTTATTTAAAGTTTTTTGTAATGTCTTTTTCTTTCAGTAATAAAATTACAAGTGTGTTTTATTACAATATGAATAGCTAATTTCTTTTCTGTTGGGGTAAGGGTGAAGCTTTTATAATGAAAACTTAGATTAAACTCGCTTCTTTTATAATAAATAAATTGAAATCTAATGATTAAAACTTGATTTAGATCTGGATTAATTATTGACAATCTTTCTACCGCCTTTATGGCTAGTTTTATCTTTCTACTGCCTTTATGACTGGTTTTATCTTTCTACCGCCTTTATGGCTGGTTTTATCTTTTTACTGCCTTTATGGCTGATTTTATCTTTCTACCGTATTTATGGCTAGTTTTATCTTGCTACCACCTATATGGATGGTTTTATACGATTTTGGCATAATTAAGTACCTTGGTAGGACTTGTTATAGACAAACGGTATTACCACCTTTGTGGCTGGTTTTATGTTTTTGGAATACTTAGTACCTTGACAGGACTAATTATTGACATTAAAGACTACCGCCTTTATGACTGGTTCTTTATATTGGCATAATTAATTCCTGAGATAAATTAATTGGGTAACAAGGGCAATTTATATATTATAGTTAAGCGAGATTTCTAAGTTCAAAAGATTAAAAGTGGATCCCCTAACTCCAGCATTTCATTTTATTGCATTTTAAATCTAAAAGTCCCAAACTACTTCAACAAATCAAACTTTTTTTTTTCGCACTGCTCATCATTCTATTTTGCTAAATCTCTTCTGTGTGGATCGCCCCCGGACTTACCAGGTTATTTTATTACTTCGACACTCTTATACTTGGGAGTAAAATACCATTTTTTTAGCGTGTCAGTTACATTGACCTTCATAGATTGATGTGAGGGCGATAGGCTGGTGTTTAGGGAATTATGTTTGCTTTGAGAACTCTAGTGTGAGAGCTAAAACTTGAATTATTGAATCTTGAATCCATCAATCCCTTGGACCCCCTCTCCTTTTATAGGCTGTGTAGTAGCCCCCATAGTCAATTTAGGATTCATTGGAAGTGTCGTATTCTAATATTATTTAAGAAATGGTAGTATAATGGAGACTGGATTATGAGTGTCTAGATATCCGGGATTAAGTGTAATCCATGTTGTACTTCGATTATATATCGTATTTTTAGGTAGTTTGTCTTGATCCAAATACCTAATTTCCTTGTTAAGAAGGAATTAGTCGAGCGTAAACTGGCGAACGATATCTAATGGGACATTACATAACATGGGACAGTGTTGACTATGACATTGCTCATATATTGTCGGTTGGGATATTAAATAACATGATTAGGGTATGCTAGAGTCCTTTTGAGTCATGTGGGCTCCTGAAAGCCTTTAGGCCGTATGAGCCTCTTCCCTTGGGGTGTATGGGCTTACAG